>JAANBB010000024.1:0-229693 GCA_014621425.1 Cylindrodendrum hubeiense | reverse complement strand
AGCATCGCGCGAGACGTTCGACCCGAAGCTGGCCTTTGGCATCCGCGTCCAACAGACGGCGTTCAAGAAGGGCGTTGCTCTGTACCCCGGCGTCGGGACCGTCGACGGCGCCCGGGGCGACCATCTGCTCGTGGCGCCGCCCTTCACGGTGACGGAGGAGCAGCTCGCTCACATCTGCAGGGTGCTGCGGGAGGCCGTCCAGGAAGTCGAGTCGGAGTCGTGTTGAGTCATGATCACGACGGTGGGAAGCGGGGAAGAGACACGTCGAGCCAGCCGGGCGCTGTGATTCGAGAGGTGTGTTATAGATGTACATAGCCAGCCATTCACTTTGTCAAATAGAGAATAGATCGAGATTGAGCGTGCTTTAGTCCGTGTTTCAATGCATCGTGACACGAAAGATAAGCGCCCATGGCCGTCCAGCGGAGGAGGTACATGGTGGTGCATCATTTTTACCCCGCTCATGTGACTTGGCTGCGTAGACTGAAATCTGTGGCGAGTGGCCCGACAGTGAGAGCCTCAACTTGTATACATAAATTACTGCTCAGTGCTTCCCAGTCGCCCCACGCCTCACCCAGCCTCATCGACTCGGGATTCTCTCAATTTTACTGCAAAAAACCCCGCCTTCTTCTCATCAATGGAGCCCAATCCTGAACCAAAACCGTCGCCGGACCCAATCGACCCGTCCTCCCGCCCCACGCACTGCTTGGAGGACGTGCGGGTCGGCGACTACGGCGTGCAGCTGCTGGTGTCGACTAAAGACCACCTGTACGACGCCAAAAAACGTCGAGGCCGGGACGCATTCCTGGCAGGTCATCGGCTCGTGGAACGACGCCTCGGTCCAAGAGCTCGCCAAAATGATCAACCAGCGCCAGACTACGGCCAACCGCGATACGGCTGCCGCGGCGGGTTTCGGGAGTGCCTACGGCTCCGGTTACACTCTCGGGGCGCCTGGGAATGGCAATGTTAGGATTGTGCGGCCACCGGCCGCCGAATAGATGTATTAAACTGTTTTTGTTGACGAGCCACCTCTGCCGCTTCTGCTTGTGCACAGCTCGGCAGCTTCGGTCACCACCGCGTCTGTCGAGTCTGTCGAATCATGATGAACGGATATCCGCCTATTCTGAACCACATAGCGCTCGTTCTGCGCCTTGAGAAGGTCTACAAGCAAATCCGACGGCATGGACCCAAAAAATTGCAATGACCCATCTCCAGCCTTGGCCCTCTTCACCGATATGGATATGAGATCATCCGTAGAAGCACACACCTGCGACGAGTTGTTGCCCACGGTAATGTCCTCCACAACATGCACCTTCCCCGAGGACGCCCGCGCCGACGCATCTTCAAAGAATGCTAGGCGCTGCCTTGTGCTGTCGACCTCACTCCGAAGCCTCTCGAGGTCGCGCTCAGCATCCGCTCCCAAGTCACGGGGCGGCCTGGTGGATTCCAAGTGTAAACTCGCTTCCGTGTTCTGCTTAAGATCTTGGAGCAGGGATATGTGATCCGTGACTATGGTTTTGCAGCATTTGACTGTCGATAGTGTCATAGTAGCCGCCAGCGTCGGATCCTGAGACGTTGTCGCTGTGGGCAAGCTCTCTGAGGGGGGAGGTGGCTGGGTTGGGTCAATCTGAAAATGTACCGTGTTGATTTGCTCAAGAAAATGGCTGCAAATCGTGAGGCACCTCTCGATACCGTCCCTCTGATTCGCTATTCGTTCAAGGTCGGTAGCCACAGTCGTGACATGCCCCGGAACCGGTGGTACAAAGGATTGTAGTTTATGACTTATCTCTGACAGGTGATTTTCGAGATCATACTTGGTATCCTGGATCATTTCTTTGTATTCGTTCAACGCCTGCAAAGTTACTTTGGCGGTACGTCTAGACGCATGTTAGAGTGCCTTTTTGCATGGGGCAGATACCATACAGATTTGCGTCGGCCAGGGCGATGGATATGGTCGATTTGTAACCAGCCAACATGGTTGTGAAATCGCTAACATTGCTGCTCATATAGCTCATCCTCGCCCAGTCCCTAAAACTCGTTCCAGAGCCGCCGGAATGCTTGCTGCATTTTTCTATCAATAGTTTGAAATCCATGCAGGCCCGGCCACATTGGACTAATGGAAACTCGAGCGGTAGGAAACTGGACTCATCAGATGCCACATGGTCTTTCAGTGACTCCAAGACCTTGTTGAGGGCTATCAGCTCATTATTCAGTTGCGTAACAGTGTTTTGATGCGTCTTGTAACTTTGGACTGTCTCGTATAGTATCTTGCTGGACTGTGCTGCGATTGTTACTATGGCTATTAGCGACGAAGCGACCCCCAAGGCTTCTGCCATTGGTAAATCACGCCAGAGTAGATGATGAATCGAACCACGCTAGCGTTCGGGAGACTTCTAACGACCAGGTACGAAAATAAGATGCAAGAGGCATAAGATGTAACAGGCTTGTTCCACCAGGTTTTTTAATAAAGTCGGATGATCGACCGAATTTAAAAGGGGAATGAGTATCTAACCTGATAGCCGCCCGCCATGCGGGGTTGTAGGACTGAGAGCTGCTGCGGACGGTAAATCGTCGGATATTTATCCATTTTAAATTGCATCGACTCTCTACGCGCTTTCCAGCTGCTCCTCTGGTCCGTGATAGGGCGGTTTTGGAGTGGACCCATATAAGAGGTCTGAATTGTATTTGAACATGTCGCTCAGAGTGTGGACTTCAAGGCCATGATGCGAGCTTCTCCAATTGAGTTTACTATGAATGATATGTCGTATTGGATAGCGGTTTATCTAACGCGAGAATCATGTGATAGAACTTACGTGTGGTTCATTGTGGATTGATGTAGGCTTGTGTTGACAGTCTAAAGTAATTAACTAACCTTATCTTGGGAGCATGTCATTACCCCCTCTACCGCAATACTATTATACCAGACTAGTCTAGTGCCAATCCTGCCCGGTCATTGTCGATATGTCTGCGGCGGGATAGGTGGCCAGGGCTCTCCAATGATTTCAACATCCTCCATTTCCCTCCGGCGACGACCCTGACTTGAATCGTTTGAGGATGAGTCGGTTGATGAGTTAGTATGCTTGCGGACATGATGCTGGACCCACACACGAAGGACTATCCCGGTGCTCAGAAAAAAGGGAATAAGCTGTGCCATGGAGGTGAAATTGCTGATGCCGTCGACGTGGTTCCAGTCGATGGTGAGCTCAATGGCGGCAACCAGAACGCCAAATACGGCGAAGCCACTCAAGGTGCGAGCCTCGTGGAGCAGACGGATGTGGGTTCTCCTAGATGGTATGAGCGACTCTTGATTCATGGATGGATTGCCGCTTCACAGAAATACCTGACTCTACTGTAACGGCGATCATCGACGGCGACAGTGTACTGACAGCATGGATGAAAGACGGCAAAAGCAGCGCATGCAATGAGGATGGTGATGTAAAACATGGCGCTAAATACAATGTACCTCTTGTCCTCGAGGTCCGTCTTGCCAAAGACAAAGGCGTACTGGTGACAGGACCGGTGCAGGTCCGGCAAGAAGGACGTATAATACCACGTGCCGACACTGGCATTGGCGACGAGGATGACAAAGGTGGTGACCTGGTAGATGAGCCCGTGCTGCTCCTTGGACAGCTGGAAGGGATCCAGGTTGGGGTTGCAGCGCGTCAGGGCGCGCCAGACGTGGAGCGGCATGAGAAAGAAGAAGATGCCAATGGCGAGCAGCAGGGTGATGTAGATGTCGAGCGGGGCGAGGTCGTCGCGGGCGATCTGGACGACGAGGCTGGTGGTGGCGGCGGCGGAGAGAAAGGCGCCGAGGAAGCGGACGTCGGGGAGGTCGTCCTCGTCAAAGTACTCGGTGACGACGGCGCCCAGCCATTGGACGTAGAAGGCGGTGCGGATGCCGATGCCGTACATGTCCGGGCGGCCCTCGGTTGGGCAGAGGGACGAGGTGTCGTCCATTTAGGCGTATATTTAGACGTGGTCCATCGAGGTGTCATGCATTCACAGGATGGGATGGGTTGGTTTGTGTTTTGTTTTAAACCAAGTCATGGAGTCGGGCATGTCTGGCATGTCTGGCATTGTTTGGCAAGCTGGGGGATCTCGCATACACTTGTATGGCATCACGCGCGTCGGGCAGAGAGCGAGCTGGTTCGGTTCGGTGATGCGGAGCAGCGCAATGGGTCAAAATGTATGGGCGTGTCTGGCTGGTGTGTATGGGTGTGTTTGGCTGGCTTGTCTGGGCGTGTCTCGGCGAGCCTGTCAAAACATGCGCTGTTGACGGCCCGACGCGGTGTTGCAGCGGGCAGCTGAGCGACATGGGCGCCCAATGGAGCACCCGGTGGTGAGGGCTGCACGGGAGCCGTCGAGGTTCACAGACGCCGGGTCGGGTTCACAGGATTTGTTTACAGCTCGGTCAGTGGACGCATTGAAAGGCCGTCGACGCATTGGACGCAGCCGACGTGCCGCATGCCGGCAGCAGGACGTGGGGAGGATGAGGGGCGGCGGGAGCCAGCCAGAGGGAGACACAACTCTGGACAGATACCTTTTGCAGCTGCAGAAGGGGGAGAAGTTGCAGGACGAGCAGACCTCGCAGCACTTGCGGCCTGGTGGTTGGTGGTGGCCCTTGGAGGCCGGCCGTGGTGGACAGGCGACGGTGCGCGGTTTTGGGCTGCGCGAGTCGGCGTCGTCGGGGGCGGCAGCGTGCAGATGCGATGGCTTCAGGTATGGGGAACGAGGAGAGAAGAGGAGAGGAGACAGACTGAACGGTTACCTACCTACTTGCTGCGAGCAGTGGGCGACTGCAATGTCCGCAACCGTCATGTCCGCAACCGCTATGTCCGCCGGTACAATGTTACGCATTGTTGGAGTTGGAGTCGTCACCCAGTCTCACCACCCAGTCGACATGCGGTGCCTGACACCATCAAACCACCAACCCTCAGCTGTGTCTCGTCCCGTAAACCACGGAAATTCCAACGTCAGCGAGAACGGGGCGCTAGAGCATGGAACCCAGATATGAGGCCAATCCGGTGTGAGTTGGGCTTGGGCTTGGGCTTATGACGGCAGCAAGAGGGATGACATTGGGCGCAGATGCGGCCGGGATGGATGCGAATGGATGGGATGAATGGGATGAGCTGCATTACACTGACGACAGGTACGTACCTCGCTTCCCGACTCCTCTCACCCCGGCTTTCTTATCCCCATTCACCCGCTGCATCGGCCTGGGTTGTTGTTAGTTACTCATGCACCCCCCCGCCCAGTCGAGCTTATCGATAAGCAACCCATTTGTTCGCTCATGCACCCACCACTCGAGCTGAGGAGAACAAGAATATGGATGCACTTCACTTAGTTTGAGATTAAGTTGATCAGAAGAAATATAAGACAAGTGCATATGTGAGATTCAATAGAGATATTAATTGAATATGGAAATCATATCTTATAAAAGTCAGTTCATAATATACACTTACAAGGGCTCTCCAAACCTACTTATTGAATACTTGGTCATTATTCTAATACGGTAGAAAATCCCAATCATGCGCTTCTATATCGTATTAGCAAGAACTTGGATACGATAGCCAAGGGCGACATCTCTAACCTTGATACACCAGCCAATCGGACACTTCACCCTTCTTATTTTCCCACTACAACGAGCCCAGGGGAGGTGATAGAAATTAGTGACTCGACATTAAGGCACCAGCACGTACGGGTAAGCCAGCTCCCCAGCAGCTACTACCCTCGCTTACCAAGCCAAAGAGCACCTGCTGTGGTACCAGAGCGACTGCCTAGCGGTACTGAAGCCATCGGTGCCATCAATGGCGTGTTGGCGTACTTTGGAACCGATCAAGTGGGTGCAGTCATTGCTGTAAGTTTGTCTTGCGAGGCATAACCATGGGTGTCCCAACTAAACCAGCCTGCTCCAAGGACGAGATTGGTGACATGAATGGCCTCCGACCCTTGCTGATCAGGGCAGTGTCAGGCTTCGGGCTATTGGGTCTGGAGAGCACGAGGTAGGAGAGGCTGTGTGTGCAGAAACTCGAGATATGATACTGCCGTTCCAGAACGAGTACGTGTACGCGGCACTTCAGGATGGCAAGCAAGAAGAGGTGGTTTGCACTGTTCCAGACCTGATTAGCCTGATTGGTATGGATGGCTATGCTCTGGGGACGCAGCACATCAAGTACGGCTTGGGAGTCAATGTGATGGCATTTGTGGGACATCCGCACTGGTAAGTGGCTTTTGATTCATTGGTGATTTCTCTAATCTCATCGTGCTGTAGGTACACCGAGCGTGGGCTAGAATTGGGAGGTCCTAAGGTTTTTGGATATGAGGACATGAAGCATGTATCTGTAGCACTACGTATTATGACCCGCTGAATGACGGATATGTTTTGACCAAGGATCGTGTGAGTGGTACCGCTTACAATATACCAATTCTTGAAGAATATCACCAACCTTTTGAGTATTTTAAGCCTCTACTAAGCTCCAAATATGTGTAGATTCCTGATGATGATAGTGATGAAAGGTACGTACCTACTGCGCTTGTGCCTTGTGCCTTTATCGGGTGGGTCGGCCCGGCTAGTGCGTGGCCCCCACTGGCCCGCCGAAACCGTTCATCGAGTCGGGCTTATCGATAAGATAACCATTTTTTTTTCTCTTGCACTTCCCCAGGGAAAAGCAGAAACATCCCACCCACTTCTGCGACTCTTGTTCCCCAGCCACTCTCACCGGATCACCACTACCGGAATACTACCACCGGACAATCAATCGCAGTCGAGTCGCATTGCTTCCCATCGCATTGCATCGCATCGCCTCCGCCATGGCTGCCACCAAACACTCCCTCGCCGACAGCGACGAGCGCCCCGCCAAGAAGACCAAGGTGGTCGACAAGGTGGTTGACGAGGCCGACAATGCCGAGAAGAGCGCCGAGAAGAGCGCCGAGCGCAAGGCCGAGAAGGCGCGCCTGAAGAAGGAGAAGAAGGTCGCCAAGGAGAAGCGCAAGGAGAAGAAGCGCCAGCTGGCCGCCGTCAACACCTGGGAGTCCGACGACGAGGCCCACGCCGCGCCCGAGAAGCCCAAGTCCAAGAAGGACAAGAAGAAGGACAAGAAGAAGGCCGAGTCCGGCGAGCAGGATGTCACGGCGTCCACCGGCCCCTACAACCAGACCATGGCGCTGTCCCAGGTCCCCCAGTCCGAGATCGACGAATTCCTGACCAAGAACGAAATCACCATCACCGACCCCAAGACCACCGAGGCCGGCCTCCGCCCCGTCCTCGAGTTCCGCCACCTGCCGTCAACCAACCTCCTCGAGAAGAAGCCCTCGCCCTTTGCCAACTACACCAACCCCACGCCCATCCAGTCGGCGTCGTGGCCCTACACCCTGTCGGCCCGTGACGCCATCGGAGTCGCCGAGACCGGCTCTGGCAAGACCATGGCCTTCGCCCTGCCCTGTGTCGAGGCCGTCCTCGCCGTCGGCAAGAAGGGCACCAAGGCCGTCATCGTGTCGCCCACGCGTGAGCTGGCCATGCAGACCCACGAGCAGCTGGTCAAGGTGGCCGAGCTCGTCAACCTCAAGGCCGTGTGCCTGTACGGCGGCGCCTCCAAGGACGAGCAGCGCGCCCTGCTGCGCCGCGGCGCCGACATCATCGTCGCCACCCCCGGCCGCCTCAAGGACTTCATGTCGGACGGCACCGTCGACCTCAGCGGCGCCAAGTTTGCCGTGCTGGACGAGGCCGACCGCATGCTCGACAAGGGATTCGAGGAGGACATCCGCATGATCCTGGGCGCCTGCCCGCCCCGCGAGGACCGCCAGACGCTCATGTTCACCGCCACCTGGCCCGCGTCGGTCCAGGCCCTGGCGTCGTCCTTCATGGTCAGCCCCGTCAAGATCACCATTGGCTCCGGCGGCAAGGAGACGGTCGACGGCTCCGTCGAGCTGCAGGCCAATATGCGCATCACCCAGCACGTCGAGGTCGTCGACGGCCGCGATAAGGAGTTCCGCCTGCTCCAAATCCTCAAGGAGCACACCCAGGGCAAGGCCAAGGACGACCGCATCCTGGTCTTCTGCCTGTACAAGAAGGAGGCCACCCGTATCGAGGGCTTCCTGGCCCGCAAGGGCATCCGCGTTGCCGGCATCCACGGCGATCTGCGCCAGGAGCAGCGAACGAGGAGTCTCGAGGCCTTCAAGTCTGGTGCCACCCCGGTTCTGGTCGCCACCGATGTGGCCGCCCGAGGTCTGGATATCCCCGAAGTCAAGTTGGTTGTCAACGTAACAGTATGTGTCCATTCCTTTTTGTCTAATTCCTTTACTCCAACCCATCCCGCCTATCCCACTCCAAGACCCACGGTCCGCTAACATGTTCCAGTTCCCCTTGACCATCGAAGACTACGTCCACCGTATCGGCCGAACTGGCCGTGCCGGCAAGACTGGCGAGGCCATCACCATGTTCACCGTCCAGGACAAGGCCCACTCTGGCTCGTAAGTATCCCGCTCCCAACCTAAAAGACCAAGCACTTACACGAATGCAGCCTCATCAACATTCTCCGAGGTGCCAACCAAGAGGTTCCCGAGGATCTACTCAAGTTCGGATCCACCGTCAAGAAGAAGACCCACGACATGTACGGTGCCTTCTTCAAGGACGTCGACCCCAACGCAAAGTCTACCAAGATTACGTTTGATTAGATAGTTTGCTGCGTATCATCATGTTGTCATCATTGCTGGGCGGATTTGCGCCCGCGGACGTATTGGAAGCACTCGAGGATAAAATGGCGCTCGAAGAATAGGCTGTTACGGAGCGGTTAGTTACGAGATTCTGTTTTCGGGTTTGTAAAACGTACATTAGAAGCAACACAGGAATTGCCGTTGCGGCAACTTTTATAAGAGCCTTGATCGGTCCATCGTCTGCATCGGGAGAATTGACCTGGTAGAGAATCACGGCTGCCAGTGAAGCTGCGGCGCCCGTGTCCCCCTCGGCCAGGAACGGCGTGTAACCAAAGTCGGCGCCGTGCCTCGCGAAGAAGCGGTTGATGAAGACGCCGCTCCATACAATTCGGCACAGCATGTTGATCATGTTGGCAACCACCAGTCCGATGGCGCCCAGCGGGAAGACGCTCATAAAGACAAAGGCCGACGTGGCGAAGACGACGGAAAAGGCGCCCATCCAGCCTGATTGCTTGTGAACCTCGGCTTCTGTTGCGACCGACGCCACGAACGACTCGGTCAGGCCGTTGATGGCCAGGAAGGGAATGTAGAAGCAGTATACTTTCAGGACGTCACCGGCGCCTGAGTCGATCCAGCGCTTACCAGCCACAAGGGCGAGTAGAGGGGGGGCGACGAAGGGGCCAATGACGACAATAACGGTGGATAGGAGGATATACAGATGGAGGAGTGTGCGGAGGTTGTGTCTGGCCTCAGCCACAGCCGGTGAAGGCTTTGCCGGTGATTTGTCGCCGGCTGGGATCGGCGCGCGAGCTTCGGGTGACGACAACAGGCGGGAAAAGTAACTCCGACTACTCTCCTCGACGGGCTGGAAGAGCAAACGAGCCAGGAGGCCACCGTAGTTGTTGGCCAGCGCATAGGCACCCTGGACCTCGGCGCTGGCGAGCAGGGAAATGAGAAAGGTGTCGCCCTGGGTCAAGAGATGCTTCACGACGCTCTGGGCCATCATGCTTCCGGCGAGACTCATGGTCGGCCTGTCAAAGTAGGAGCCCCAGAAGCGCAAGTCACCCGTCGCGGAGACCGACTTCGGGAATATGGAGAAGCCCATGGACGAGGCAAGGCGATATCCAGAGAAGAGGTAGACGAGGAGCAGGGCGCCGCCATACGTCATCTGGCCGAGCGCAAAGGGCAGGACGCCGAGGTCACGCTGCTGCTTGGACGCCCACACTGCAGAGCCGAAGACGACGAGGCAGCGGAGGAAGGTGGCGATGGACTCGGCGGCGGCGCGGGTGCCGAACTGCAGGCGCATCGTCATGAGCACGAAGCAGGGCTCCGACAGCAGCTCGACCATGGCGGCCAGGCCGTACAGGTACAGCGACTGGACGAGATACGGCGTGGCGAGCGTCGTCTCGTTGGCGTAGCTGAGGTACATCCAGCCGAGGCCCAGACTGACGATGCTCCCGAGGCCGATGGCGAGGTATCCGAGGTTGACGACGGCCTGGCTCTCCTTGCGCGCAGCGACATCAGCATCTCCCTGCGAGTCGGCGCTGGCCTGTTCATCGTTCCGCACAGTGCCCTGGCGCTGGATGGCCACGCGCAGGCTCTCGCGCGCGAAGAACAGCACCGACAGATAGTAGACCTCGAGCTGCGTCGAGAGGCCCAGCAGCGGCGCGGTGAGGAAGCGTAGGAGCAGCTGGTTTGCGACGAAGGTGCCGAGGCGCGAGGCGAGCTGCAGCACGATGAGGAGCGATGCGCCCTTGAGCATTGAAGGGCTGGCGCTGGGGGTTGCGGCCTTGGGCTTGGTGTCGCCCGGAGGGGTCTTGGGCTCTGAAGGAGGCGCCATCGTCGCCACTGGAGAAGAGGTGTTGATGGCGAGAATGAAACACGGGCCTGGATGAATGTGAAGTTGATGTTGAGAGGGACACGTGTTGAGGCTGGTGATGGTGGCTCAGTTTCACTTCAGCGTGTGTTGATGCGTGTTTAGTGAGTGTTCACTGAGTGTTCACTGACCGTTGGCGGGCATTCACTGAGTGTTAGTGGGCCAGTGCACGCCACCACCACATTCCAGATGTGACCTACCCGGCACCTGCAACACTAGCAGCCATGATCTAGCGACAAGACATGATGAAAGAGATGATGTACTTCCTCGAGCAGATGGATATAAGTCTACACTAGGGTATTGAGAGGGTTCATCCAAATTCGAAAGTCGTACTGGGTGTTGAGTTGTTTCCTTCTTTCACCTAGTTATATCTTCGCAGTCCACTAGTGTTGTACTTGATGTTTAATTGTTGGTGGCGTTTTTATACTCCGTAGTATAGACTTGACGGTGCAATTGACACGTTTCCTCATTCGATAAAAAAAGTCGTACTTTGCCGGATCTACAAACCAAACACCTCATTAATCGACAATAATCTTGTTGGTATATTGTTGGTTAGTGTCAAGTGCGCAAATCCTCAACATCGTTTACCAACGTGGACAAGGCGCAGGAGTAAACGTGGCTCCCCAGCATAAATGAACATGTGAACTTATTGAGGATTATTATCTGGGCTATGGTCACTGGGTGGTATTCGAAAACTAGTATATTGGTACACGACAAGCTATTATGAGAATTCATCACACCCGGAGATAAAGATTCAAGCCCGTCAGCACAGCTCTGCAGAGTGTAGTAACCAGACAGTAGACAGACCGACTAAATGCTGACCTGGCCAATAAGGTCGAGGTGTGGATATGCAACGAGACTACCTCGATTGGGACCCAGCAGGCTGACACCACGTGTTATGATTGATCAAGTATATAGACACTAGACTCATCGTTGAATCTCTGCATCTCTGCATCTCTGCCTTTGATTCAATATCAACCCTCAATATGGCTTCAGATACACAGTCAGATTTGTTTGACCACCTGCGCGATCTCTACGCCAAGTATCGGCAGACGAAAGAGCTCGAAGGAAAAGGTCTCTTCTACGCGGAAGAATGTCGTCAAATCTGTCGACCGGACCCCTCCTACGCCGCCCGTAACGGGGCAACAATCGTACGATATCTTGCAGAGGCCGGAGAACTAGTCGGCCGCATCCTTCGCGAAGCTGGCCAGCTCGAGGACGGCGCAGCTGTCGGGTCGAACACCAAAGGGTCGTACTACACCATCCGACCCGTCACCGCGGACGAGGCCGATGATTTCGGCACGGCTGAGCATGTCAATCCGGCCGGCTTTTCATCTGTTAGTGAGGTCCGGAGCAAGGCCAAGGCCGAGAACTGGGTGGGAATAAAGGTTGACATGTGGATGGACGATGGCGACGGAAAAGGCTTGCTGGTCAAGGCCAAGTACTGGTTCCGGCTGGAAAACCAAGAGAACGAAGGTGGGGACTGGAAACAGATATTGCACGACATTTTGTTCCTGGGAGTTCGCGATGGAACCGAAGGCAGCGATGGGGTCTTGATCAAAGAATTCTAACTGTCACGTAAGCCGCCTCTTGTTAGAAAGAGCCGCATCCCAAATGAAGTAACCAACTAGGCCAACGAATGCTATATATAGCCTTAGACCTGTGACTTTTCGCCATGGCTGTGCACTGTGCACTCCTCGACTCAAATGCTCATGCGGACAACCCACAACTGGGGGCCGGGTGAGAATGGAGATAGGGCCTGCGCCGTGGATTGGGGGCTGGCGCTTTTCGGAAGCAGCTGATTTGAGGATAAATAAGCGAAGTGCGACTCGCCCACGAACCGAGCTGAACATGCTGCGTCAAACATCCGCTTCGGGTTGCAAGGCTGGCACTACGCTATACTTTTTCGTCTTTTCCACGTGAACCATGGCCAATGGAAGCTGGACTCAATCCTTGCATGCATATCCTGATGCCTACGGATTACACTCGTGGCAGGCTCGCCAGGCATACTTGGGGCCATGGTGCCGGCTAGCCGTCCAAGGCAAACCGTAGGTAGCATTCAGCATTTGAATTCCCGCTTAAAGACCATGGACAAGCCATTATCCCTGAAAAGAAGAGAAGGTGAGAATTAGAATCCTTGCTATTCATTTTTGTTGCGTCTGGCTCGTTTCGGGTTCTCGTTCGAACTGGCTCCGTTCTCTCTCGGATGCGTCGGCCTCGTCTTTGCGCCATGTCTCTTGAAGAAGCCGCCATTCCGTTGCGTTCGATACACAGTCCCAGTGATGAACCCCGCTCCCGACGAAGTGCATCTGGGCTGATGAATAAACTTGATGTACTTCGACAAACTTTTCGTCATGCCAAAGGTTCTTGGACGCGCAAGGTGTCTACGTTCAGCACAACCACCATAATTTTAACATATCTTTGCGTGCCATGTGCGGTTGGGTTCCTGTGCTTTCTGTGGTCTAATCCAAGTGGCAAAGAAGCTAGCAAACCTTGGCTCAATATTGTTTTGAGCGACTGGACCCTCCGGTCTATCACCATCACAACGCTTGTGTTGCGTATAGCTATATCGGCTCAAGCTACGTAAGTAATTGTCTTGTAGCTCACTTGGGCTAGTATTGACAACAGTAGAATATCGACCTCAATGCTAGCATCCATCATCTTAGAGCATAATGGCGTCCTTCTACATGCCGTCGCACCACTCTCCGCCTTTCGATTTGTCAACAATGGTCCCCTCAGCCTCGCACTTGCGTTGAAAAGCGTGTACCGACAGGCACGACTGTGGACGTGGGTCACGATGCTCTTGTTATTTACTACTTCCCTCCTACAATTCATGTCCACAGTCCTCGTGGCTGATATCGGCATCCAACCAGTGGCTGCACCGAAACAACAGGAGCAAACAGTGGTGGCTATGTCATTTAATAATATCAACTTGACCAAGGCGAGGGGGGCGGACCAAATACCCTACTGGGCAGAATCAACGCCAAATTTTCCAGTTTTCGCCGAGTATCAGGAAGCGAAGGCGAAGTCGGCGTCACCGGACTCTGTGCACGACACGGGTCTGACACACAGAGCCTTTTTGCCTCTGGGAAACTCATCAGTGCGCACATCAATCAGGCATTTCACTGGGATTGCAACGGTTGTGGACTCAAGGGTTACTTGCGTTCGCCCGAAGCTCCATTCAAGCCTCAGTATCGGTTACACATCCGGGGAGGGGTGGATTTTGAACGGAACCATGGTGCCCGATTTTGCACCTCCCGGCCTCATTTTGCCTGACGAAGTAGCCATGAGCCAGGACCTGCACTGGATATCGTATAGTCTAGATGGGGACAAGACTAAAAATCCGTCGACCATAAACATGACCTGGGCACAGGAAGTACCCTTTGCTCACGACGCTGGTCAATGGAATATCATTCAAAAGCTCATGTACCTTGGTCCTGGGCTTGTTTCGTCTCTGGATCCACGATATCCAAGTATTCTCAAAAGAAACCAGTCCGAATTCAATATGTCAAACCCGGGTAATACCGCATCTGGGCTGTCTTACCAACAAGAAAACGACGATATCCCACTGATGACAGGTCGAAGTTATCAGCTATTGAACATAACAGCTGTCCAAAACCTCCCAACGCTCTTCAATTCCTCAGTTCCCGATGGACCAAGCAATTTCTATTTCAGTCCTACCCAAGAACTAAATGAACTCGTCATTACCCCGCATAAGGAGTGGTTGGTCTTTACCATCCCTAGGGTGCCTGGGTTTCACGTCTCCGTGTCTCTTTGCTTTGATTCTTTTACTTCAGTTGATGCAAACGTCACTATCGTAACAGATAGCATGTCTACCGAGCCTGAAATAACGGACTGGAATGTCACAAGTAGACATTTTAATACGGAAGGAGTCCGCCAACAGCTTGGTGCGCTTGATTCGCATGGCCAAAATCGGTCGGTCAGGGCTATCATGCAGCTGAAAACGACGCCACAGCACCTGCGAGACCAAGCCCAAGTCTGGTATGAAGAGTCCAAAGCTCGCGGATTCACGAACTTTTCTTTCTCAGCTCAAAATTTCATTCGTGCTGATATCAGATCCCTATCTTCACATGGAATGTTCATGTGTACAGCGTGTGGGCTCCAGTTTGTGCAGGGCGCTGCTCGAATAGTATCCTACAGAAGCAGCAATTTCCTTCAACAACAAGTTTTCCAGGACGTGTTAACAACCAGAGACAACTTGGCACTTGCCTGGCAGTCGTATTACACACTCATCAGCCGCATGTCGTATTACGACAGGTTTCCATACTTTGACGTCAATGACAAGGCGGTGGTATCGTGGTTTCGAAGTGCACAATACCCCAAGTCGTATTGGGGTTTGGGTGGGGTCATAATACTGCTGTGTATGCACTTTATACTGGCTACTCTCATCACCTTCGTATTCATCACGAAAACCCAGGTATCTCGCATTGGAGATAATGCCTGGCAGTCCATGACACAGGCCAGCTATGATCAAGCCGGCGACGAATTCCGCTCCTTGACGTTGATGAAGGACGGCGAGGTAAAAGACCTTTTCGATGCTGAGGGCATTAATAGTGGAGCCGTGCATCTTGAAATTATTGACGAGGATCCAGTAGGGAGGGTTGGGCTGAGAAAGCGGAGTGGGTGAGAAGTGGGTGAGGAGAGTGGTAGTTTGACACGAGATAGACTTTAGAAGTGTTGGTAATGTCATAGAACTGTACGAATATAGCTGATATTCGACGCCGTGATGATTTAATCGTTGTTCGACGACCGTTACAGGAGTGATGAAGATCGCCGTAAAGTGTGCCTTGGTTAGCATCCGACTGGGCAGGACCGAGCACAAACGCAATGGGTCCTAGTTTATTAACTCGGGACTATTACAAGGAGGCCATTGAATAGGCGTTGGAATATAACTAGCATTTATAGTCAACAATGACCAGTGATTACCCATATAGTTAATTAGGGCGACCGAACAATGATAGCCACGAACCACTCTACACCAAACCGGACCATTTGCTCCCCGTCTGCCCGAACCTTGGTCTAACCCTACACAGCCAAACGCCGGATAGCTTCAAAATAGCGCTATCGCGGAATCCGGTTACAATCGACATGAACCTCTAACCGAGTCCAATAAACGTCGTCACCAGTTGAGCCCCACACCTCCAGATCAAAGATTTAGCCAATGACAAATAGTCGGAATGGCGATGTGTTGAAAGTCCCCGCTATTAATTTCAAGAATCGCGGCCGTTAACTGCTTAGCCTTATCACTAACTTCTGGCATGTGGGAAACAAAATCATTTTAAGAGGAGACGCACGTCTCGTCTAGCATCGAGCTGGAGGCGGCCGATCCTCGATTCTTAAACACATTCGCAACAGCAGACAGCCAATGGTATTAGACACCTCGAGGCACTAATGCGGCCACAACATCATTTCTCCGTCACTATTCCTATCCCGAACATCATCCCGCCTTACATACTCGTTTCCTGGCTTCAAAGCTACGTCCCGACCTTGCAGCACAACTTTTCTGTTGCCAGCTTTCAGGAAATTGTGTCGGACCCAGATTCAATCGCCGACGATACTTTTATTGGGCCCTGGGATCCCACAGTGCGCACATATCATGTACACGAGCTGTATGAGCTGGTCCCCGGTCTTATAGCGCCGATGCAATGGCCGGCCGTTTATAGAAGTGTACCCAATGGCGTCCGCCTTCGCGTATCCGCCCCCAACGGCAATACTATCCGGTCGCAATGGACTGTTCGTGCACGAGAAGCTGTCGTATCCCCCGCATCTTCCGGAAGCACCACATCTGGGTCGAGTCCAGCAACCGAGGGGGGAGAAGAGTGGGAATTATATGACGAAGGAGTTCTTGAGGGTCACAGATTGTTGATGCCATTTACTAGCAAATACATCGAGCTGGTACATAACCACCTATCTCGGAGTCTAGTGGACGAGGCATCAAGACAATACCTGAGCGGGACAATGGTATATTAGTAACCTTCATGTGGGCAACTAATATATAACGTCGTTGAAACGACACGCCAAGAAAATTATCTTTGGTCTTGGGATATTCTCCATGGCTCTACTTTCATCCTCTATGAATCACTATGAGCTTGGGGAGGATAGAAACGGGCTCTTTAGGTTGTGGGCTCGATATTGGCCAACCTTCGGTCTTGCTCAGACTAGGAGTCTCAGAAATCCTTTATCTTATTTCCTAATACAAAGCCACTCTGGAAAAACATTTCTTAACGCTGATTCCGATTCCGATGCGTGTGTGCGTGTTCCGCACAGATGACACAAGTAAGTTGACGACTTTGCGCGCACGAGGGAAGCCTGATATGCGGAGTTCTAGCGGAGAAGCCGAGTCTCCTCCGAAAGTGCTCTGGCTCCATTTATTTTAAGCGCTACGTGCTGGATTAATAATTCAATGGCCCCAAATCGGCCGATCACTTCCATGCAGAGCGCTACCGTGACTCTCCTCACTTCCGAAGTCACTCAATCGTGATCATTTATCCCACTCCCACCAGTTTTATATCCAAGCTATATACCTTCCGTCAATATGAACTCATTCCCGCTCGCTGGGCTCGATGGCTACAAGTCCAAGACGCTTAGCTTCAAGTCTACTCGAGATGGCGACATCAACGTTGACGTCGCGTACCCGGAGCTCCCGGGTGATGTAGAGAGCAGCACTGTTCTCCTGCACTACCACGGCGGCTTTCTGGCAAGTAGCTACGGAGTTACACTATTCATGACAGGATATTGATTGTTGATTCTAGCTTTTTGGCGACCGATATTCATTCCTTCCATACTGGCTTGTGCATGCCTCCGTCTCCCGAAAGTGGATTTTTGTGACCCCGGACTATCGCCTGTTGCCAGAGACCACAGCGCAAAGCTCGCTCGAAGATGCAGTGGATGCCTATGAATGGGTTCTGTCATCTCTTCCCCAGATACTCGACCGCAAGATCGGCTCAGTTCTGCTGGCAGGATCAAGCGCAGGCGGGTATCTGGCGTTGGCGACAGCTGCCACAGTCAAGAAACAACCCAGTGCACTTTTGTTGATTTATGGAATGCTGGATGCTACCTTTCCTCGTTACACAACCCCTGGAGCCAACATCTTTGGGAAGCCATTAATTGACACGACCTCGATTTTGGCTGACCTCCCCATCGCAAAAGAGAACGACACTAGGCCCGTGCTGTCTGCTTATCCTATGGATCCAGCAAATCCGATTGAAGATCCTCGTCTGACATTAGCTTCGGCTCTTCACATTGACGCCATATACCTAGATTACATGACTGGAATTGAGGGACTCGGCCGTGATATCGCGAAGCAAGGAGTTGAAGCCATTCCGCAGCAGCACAGAAATCTGTTCCCACTAGCATTTGGGGACCTCAAGAAGCTACCTCGCACATTGCTGCTCCATGGCAAAAACGACTCTGCTGTACCAGTGGAACCAAGCATTCAAGCGGCGGAAAAGCTACGAGTCGCCGGGGTCCAGGTGTCTACAGAGTTTCCCGAAGATGGAGAACATGGATTTGACGTACGGGTTGGAGATGTGGACGTGGAGAAATCAACTGGGGAAAATGTTCCCAATTTTCAAAGCTTGAGGAATGCAATCAACTTCCTGCAAAGTGCGGTGGAACGAACATAATAGAGTCATTCAACTTAGATATATTTAACTTCGAGAAGACAACAGAAACGACAATTACAGTGTTCCACTCAGCGACATGCCGTTCATATCCACACGTAGAAGATGAATTCGAGCTCCCAATCCCTAAAATCATAGCTAAACTTTGGCAACAGCAACGATCTGCCCACCAGCACCTTCTTGGATGAGAATCACAGCATCTTGTCCCGGCTCCATGGAGGACTTGGGCGAGGGGAGAGGCGCCGTGAGATCCCCACCGGACCACTGCCCAATCCTGATGACGTTTGTTACAACATTTCGGTGATTGACCTTCTTTCCCTTGTTCGGTCCTTTCCCTATTTTGACGACCTCGTCTCCAGAATTGTAAAGCACAAGGAGGATGTCATGGGTCTCCAATAGCTCCGAGTCAGAGTCGATGCGAACATCCGTGTCGTTAACGTCGAGGTAGATATGCCAATCCATGGCCCGCTGCATGGTCCGAAAGCGGGCCACGATCTCTTGGACCTCGCTCTTACCGCCAGCACCAGAGCCATCAGAGGCTCCGTTGACGACAATTTGAGGGGTAAAGAGACTGTTGCGACCCCATTTCTTGGTGTATGCTCGCTGGCGCTGGTCCCAGGCAGGCTGACCGAAAGTGTCCTTCCAACCCGAATGATCGAAGAGGGTGACATCATAAGTCAGGAGGATTAGGTTTGGGTGGCTCGTGCCGTCCTGAATTCCGGGTATAGCTGGTGGACAAGACTGACAACCCTGCGATTGGAAGAGCTCAACAACAGCGAGGGGTTCAAATTCGATGAAGCACGCGGCTGTGTGCTTGTGGTTGGGATCGTCGCCGATGGGGTGACCATCATCGTCGAGAGAGATGGCGCAGACCAATGGCGGCTGCTTCTTGCGGCGGAAGAGCTTTCGGAGAATTGAGGCCATCGTGGGGGTTGGGATCAGGTTTTAGAGTTGGAATAAAGGCTTGACTATGATATGAAAGAGAGGGGCAGCTTTGGATTGAAGCTTCTGTTAATGTCTGGTCAGAATAGAACCAAGAAGGAAACCGCTGGGTACATGATCGACTCTTATAGATCGAGACCGCGGCATCTGTTTACCATGTTTGAACTACCCACCCCCTACCCTCTGCATGTCAGCACCAGCTGAAGAATTTAGGACAAGGATCCAAGCAACTAAGGACTAGGTAAGGGTCCATTGGGCTTTATGCGATGTCAGTACGCCATGTGATGTGGATGAAGTCAGGGCTCGAATATCTTTAGGAGACGCCACTGGCTCGTAAGTGTAGGATTCAGCCCATTCTCGGCACTTGGAGCATTTCAGCTCGCATTTCGTGGCTTCATAGGGCTAGGGGATGTGGACAGGGCGGATATTGTGCCGTGCTCACCAACCGACCCTGGGACTGGGAGTAACATCAATGGTTGTGCCAATGAGGACAGGTTTGAACTGGTCAATCGCTGCACTGTAAAGGATCAAAGACCAATCATTGCCAATTTCTCCCGAGTGGCTTCTGCTGCAGTAACCATACCTTTAGTGCCAGTGTCCATGACGTTAAGCTCCCGTCAGCCCCCATCTTTGACCGAGGCAGCTCGCGGAATCTAACCGGATCGGGGCATGGTTGGTCGTGTTCAAAATCGATGTTGATTGGTGCAGTCAGCCAAGCGCTTGATTCCACATTCTGTTCCCACTATTGCGCGCATGGGTCTGCGCCAGCGTCGCGAAGCCACAGATGACATCAGGGGTTTGAGGATTCGACTCAACGAAACCGACAATGGAATCAAACAGACAAGGCTCTTCCCACTATTGGACCCCTACCAACAGACAGATTCCATGCACTGGCCCTACGTTTAAGCTCAGCCACAGCCTGTCTTGACCTTCTGATGCGTAACATACAGGCTAACAAGGAGATGCTTCAGCCCCACGGACTTGTCATTGCTCATACCCCTGTCAGATGCACCAATTGGCTGTTCCTGACACTGGAATTCAACGATCTCAAATACTAACTCCTGACCTTGGACTTCCCTCGGGCGCTCGCAAGATTGGGAACTATGTGGCTTGGACTGAGGAAAACGTCATTCTCGCATCCACAAGCCCCACAGCTCAGCTTTTGTCCATTGCTAAACGTCAGCCGTTATCACCAGGCGACCTCTCATATTGGAGAATTGAAAGAGGAAGCCTACGCTGTATCTCGGTTGCTCGCAAGTCCCTTCCAGACTGAGTATTTGGAATGAGAAATGTAAAATTCCTCAAGGCTGAATTTAACTTAACCCCGGCGATTGACGATCTATTGGATTGCATCAAGTCATTCAACGTTGTAGCACCCCAAACATTCATCATGTTCTAAGCTTTTGGAAAACACCGGAGGGAACCCATTGTAGAATACAAGGTCCTAGGAATAGTATCCGTGTATAAAGTCATTCGAAGGGATTACGACGATGAGTTCTGGCAATACCCAAACCAGATCAGAACCTGTATGCTTTGGATTCTCAAGCCCATCTCGATATTTGTGAACTGCAGAACTGAATTGAACGGCCTACTGGACTGAAAGCTGATTATCATGCCATCATCAAGTAAGATCTTCACCTGTCAGAACTACAGGGACACGACTAATCCCACACAGGCAGAGACACCGCGAGCGGTCGTGGAAGAAAGGAACAGAAAAAGTCGAAAAAAGACAGCAAGAGGGACATCAATAAAACAGTATGAGGCCTCAATATCCACAAGGACGAGAATTATCAGCAAGTGTTACCAAATCTAACATTAAACCAGGGTAGTTCATCCAAATCCAAGTCAGCCTGTGCCGGTCAAGGGTCGCCGAACCAGGGACAAGATGTGGGCACATCTGGTCTCTGTCCTCCAGATTTCTTTTCTTTCTCTGGAACCGATGAGCTATTTGATGGACTTGACTAAGCTTCTGAATCACAATTGTTATCAATGATGATGACACATGATATTTCAGCCGATTAGAGGAAAATGGACTGGTGGCTTTTTGAGATGGATAGAGGTACAACTCAAGTGCAGGATCCCGAGGATGGAACAGGGATGGTAGCAGTACGTATGCAGGTGGATGTCAAAGAACCGATAGTGTTATGTACTCGTTGACAATAGACTTTGTTTTGTTTTGGTTTGTTTTAGTATCAATACTTGATTCATTCTTTGTGCCTGCGCATCGCTAAGTATCTTAGTCGTAATGGATTTTAAGTTGAATCTTCGCCAGTTGAATGAATCGGACTGCGTTTAATTCCAACTCTAAACGCTATGTAGAGATTTATAAACTTTAGTATTAAGAAACATGAAAAGCGTGGTAGGCTTTGAAGTGTGAGAAACTGGCTGTGTGTAATTTTAAGCACAGAACTGTGAATGGGAAGGGATCTAGTTCGCGGCAGCCAACTCTGGTACGGAGAACAGCTGTTGCGTTGCTTGAACTTCGTCAGGATCCAATGCCTGTTGAGTGATGTAAAAGCCAAAGCCTGCGGGATTGTCGCCGCGAGCATAATTGGCCGTGATTGGGCTCTTCTCTAACAGTGCCTGCGCCCATCTCTTCCCTTCCGGGTCCTCTGCCAGAACGCTCATGGCCATGCCCATGGGGAATAAATACAAGAATGATGGTTCTTTGCTCCGGCTGTGATGGCGGCTCACCCACTCAAACGCACGGCAGATCTCCATGGCAGGATCGCGTACCGTCAGTGACGCGCCTGGGCGACGGAGGGGCTCAAATGATGTATACTGCCGCGCCTCGTCATCAACAGGCATTGCAGCAGTCGCGCAAACCTCAATTCGTATCCCCGCGCCGAGAGGGTCCGTCTTCCAGAGTAGGGCGAGGAGCCACATCAGGGTGGCATTGTAGAGCATAATCTCGATGGCGGCGACAAATTTGCCAAACCTCAAGCGGTCAAGATGTCTTGAGGTTCCAATAGAACCCAGAATGGTGGCGGCCGACCCGTTGGGTTGCCATGTTTTGCTGGAGTCCACAGCAACCTGGTCGCCCGAATCTGTCTGCCACCTCCATCGCCATTGATAGAGTTGTATTAGCTGATCCTGAACTCTTTCTGCTATCTCCAGGTGTAAATAATCATCGAGTGCCCCTGCTTTTTCAGCAGCTGCGTGATCTTGTAGGATGCCGGGTACGACAACTAGGATGTCGAGTAGCTCGCTTTGGGGCGTCTTGGACGATGGGCTGAGGGCCCAAGGGACGGTTCGCCACTTGATGTCGTCAAAAAAGAGTCGTTGCTTGCCAACCAACCCGGCAATAAGCTAGATCCCTTGTCAGCCAGGGTCAAGGTAATGGTAGGCCGTTCATGGCTTACCAGTGTGGATCTCGCAGCCTCAAACGCATTGAGGTAGGGCTGCCGCTGGAACGCCTCGGGTCCGCAAAGATGCAATAACCTTGCAATGCCCTTGAGGTGAAACATGGCTCCAATGCGATCAACATGGGATGCCTAATACAAGTTAACTCTGATATCGCCGTTTGGCTGGCCAATACTCACAGCATGCATCATCAACACCAATATAGGAACCAATAGGTCTTGAACCGACGTCATGGACTTTCCGAGATCCGCTGCTAGGGTCTTCAGACACTGTCCGTACTGCGTTACTCCCTCCAACTCAATGTCTGACTTGTGGTTCAGCCTCCCAAAATTGGCTTTCGCAAGAGCCTTTGTAGCGTCAAGCGCGAGGCCCCCAAGCCTGCCCTGGGCAGCCTGATCAAGCCAAAGAGCGCCATAGGATCGCCAGACAAAGTTGGAAAACATGAATGAGAAGCAAAAGTCGCCTTGAAATGCGACCAAGCTAAGCTCTGGGGGTGGAGATGGGATGCAGTCTGCTTCCGAAGTAGCCGTACTGTCCCCGTCTGTGGCTTCCGGCACTGGCGGCTCCGTTACTGGGAAGGGTGCAGTGGATGTATGATGCCATAGACGCACTCGTTCGTAGCCTAGACATTCGAAGCCGCCTTTGGTGCACCGGAGACAAGTGGGCTTGGTTTCGTCTGGCGCGAGTTCAGCTATTGCCAGGAGCCAAGACGCGGCAGATAAATGACGCCAAATCTTTCTTACCGCATTTGACTCGTCGCTTCCGACAGGTGTTGCAGCCTTTGCTGCGACCGGGAACACCAACCATTGCAGAGGAGAAAAGGAATGATGCTTGGGCAGGGAGTAAGCGTTACCGTGGTGCGGGTCGGTGAGTCTTGTGCGTGGGAATCGCGACGTTGTGAAACGTGTTTGCTGACTGCAGAAACGTTGAAGCCAGCGATGGCTGGGTGCTGGAACAAAACCAATGTGAGGGATGGGGGATTATGCTGGATATGTACTGAATTCCACGCGTCAGCTCAGGCGGGCGATCTTTATTCGGTAGCGAAGGCTGTCATGGCGTTTGTGCAATAAATTATCTATCAGCAGGATTGTAAAAGGTCTGGAAACCTGGCACAGCCGAAGACGCCTGCGGCATGGTAGATAGCTGATGCCGGATTGCCCGTTCTGCTGCGGAATCCTGGGACATGTGGCTGACGCAAGAAGCCTTGGGAGTCGAATTCAGCCCAATTGGCCGGCAAGGCCGAGGATTTGACCTCTAGGGACAGGGGACCCAAGTTCGTCATGTCCCTGGGCGGATTCGTGTAGGGCTGAGCACTATTTCACATGCGCTATTCGTACAGATACGTGTGCTACAGGCGCTACGGCAATCGGAACAGCGGCGCTATCTTTCACACGTCAGCCCTCCGTCCCACTCTGGAGATTACCGGCTGCGAGCAAGTGTCCAATGGCTATTCAGAGACTTGCATGAGTCCTTGAATTAGAGAATCCAAAGGCATTTGATTGGATTTGGTGGCATTGATACACCGCGGATTAATGTGGTTTATTGTGGAGGGTCTTTACGCCAGTCAGCCCAATGTGAAACGAACCAGGCGTGACGATGGGAAGATGGAGAAGGAAAACTGCATCTTTCAATTTTATATCTATCTAAATCTAGGTCAAATATTATCAAGCAAAGTAAGAATTGTGCTAAGTAGCATTCCATGGCCTTCACACCGTCCCCTTAGCCGACACGTCACTACTTCTCCCATTCCCCCTCCCCGGCACGTCATTGCTTCACCCTCACCCACATTCTCTGGCACCTCAGAGCCCATTAGTCTTCAAGAAACTGGTGATGACCTCATATGCGCCAGTAGCGTTTCGGTGAAAGTTGAAGTTGTGGCTTGCATTCGGGTGCAGGTACGGTGTGAACTTGGCATTCTTCCAGATTGTGCGTGCCGGTTCCTCATAGACCCCCTCGCATTCTCCGTCGCAAACGATGTAGTCGTTCTTTCCCGCGATGGCCTGGAGTTTTATGTTAATCGCTGGATTCAATATTCCCATCACAAATAGACTCACCAGAGCAGCACCTGTGAAGCCGCTTGCATCAAAATCACCGTCGGTGATGGTAAGGAACTCGCCAATTCCAAATGGTTGCTTGTACTCCTCGCAGTACGATGATGTAGGGATATCATAGAATGGGTATTTAAAGTAGCTAGAATATGCCCCATCTATCAGTCAACCAGTAACAGCTGTTTGCATCGAGAGTAAACTTACGTGTTGATCTGAGAAAACACATCCACCCAAGTCAAGTAACCAGGGTCGAGGGTCCCGAATAACCTGGGGTTCTGAAGTGAAGCAATGCGAGGCACAAACGAGCGAACCAACCCATTTGCATTAATGGCGGAAGTGTTGTAGCTGATACCCGTCAACACCGCGGCGTCCGCGATCGTTGGGTTCTCTGCTACGGCGAAGTGTGTGATGAAGGAGCCAAAGGAGAACCCCATGACGACCAGTTTGTCCGGCTTCCCAAAGGATCCGGTGAACTTGCCAGATTTTACAAGTTTGGCAAGCTCGACAAGAATGGCCTTTTGGACACGAAGCTGGTTGGTAAACCCGGAAACCCTGAACCATATTAGCCGTGCGACATCTTCACAATTGCGGTGTGCCTTACTTCTCAGACTCTCCCGTGCCAAGTCGATCGTAGAACCAAACAGAGTATCCATTGTTGATGGCGTATTGAACAAAGTTATACTCATCTGGCTTGTAGGCAGAGTTCCAGTGGCTTCGAGGCTGTCCAATGCCGTGAGTGGCGAGGATTACAGTCTTCTTACTCCCCACCTTGGGTGTGCAGAAGGACGCCGCAATGGTGTAAGATGCCGTCTCGTTCTTGGTCCCCACGACGGGGCTTGGGTAACCAGCACTGGCTCGAGTGGTGACGAGGGCAAGGAAGTCTTCCAAAGCGTAATCGTCCGTCCAGTCGGGAAAGTCAAACACGAGGTTCTCCGACGTAACGGTAACAGGGACCTTGTACTCCCAGCAGTCGGCCCCAGGGGGGTAGTAGGATTGGGTCAAGGCGATGCAGTTGCCTGAGACACAACTATGACCCATTGCCAGGCTGCTGCTGGCGAGGATCGCGAGGATGGTGGCTCTGAGCTGGAACATTTTGGCGATGGAAACCTGATGTGGAGAAAGCTTAAGGTACAGTGTATGAATCGAGGGGGGGATGAGAGATGAAAAGAATCAAGCTCAAGATCGGGTGTTCAATTGACGTTATATAGTCATTCCTGTCGCTCGAAATTCGCATCTCAAAGATGGATACACAGTCCCTCGCCGAGCCAAGTAAGCAATCTCGTCAATTGCGACCGTAAATAGGGACCACGCAGCTGCTAATCGTCGTTTTCATCTCGCATGATCCATTCGAATAAGTTGCCGAGCAAGCAGCCTGCTCCAAGGCGGAGCTCTCTACTATCGACAGCCAAGGAAGATGCACGATGCAGATTCCAGCTGGAAGGGCTGAATCGAAAAAGCCCGGCGCTATCCCCTTTACAGAAGCATTTCGCGATACGATTACCATTCAGCTGAGGGTTTGGCTCCACCGCCACGATTCTGCTTACCCTACAGCCCTACAGTGGAGGCTCATGGGACAAACTACTCCTAACTATAGTCTTTGCTGCATGAAATGTCATTTCTTTTGCACTTTTGTCTTCATACAGGTAACACAATTCATCATTACTCCCAAAATATCGACCGAAGAGTAAGCGCTGAACCATTTTGGTTCTTTTCAATAACGAGAAATGGAACTTGCAGCAATTAAAGTCGCATTTAACGAAACCACCTTACGTACGCTCCCCATTCAGCACCACACGCCCTATGTCCCACTGCAGAGATCTAAACGGAAGACGGCATATCTGGCCCGAGTTTTACCGTCAGAAATTACTAGAGAACCCCAGCAGCGTGTGGTGTTTGCCATGCACCAGGTCGAAAAAAAACAACATTCCGAAATTGGCCCACAATAAATGGAAGCGGGAACCATGTCCGCGAACAGACCTTGAATGCCATCAGATGTTACCTTGATCCACGGAGAAGTTCCTACTCGCCTTGTTGACGGCGGTGAAAGGAAATATTTCTCCGCTAAGAAGATCACCCCTGGTATAGGATATCCTCCTTCTGCCGCCCTTCTGCCCGATCGCTATAGCGTCCGAAGTTAAAATACTCCACGATTTAACCCCGCATGCAGATCACCTCATTTAAGAAGTTTCTTCTATTTAGCCTAAAGCTGCGCTTTTATTGTTCGTGGATTAATAGCGAGCGAGATGTCCTAGCCCGAGGATCATCGCAATGTGAGGGGCAGAAGAGACCCATAGTATACCTGGGTGTATGATATTATAGACGGTATTAGCCGAGGGCTCCCTTAAATGGCCAGTCATGTTGTATCAACGAAAAGTATCCAAGCCACGCTTCTTAGGAATCATGAAACCAATCCTGTTATTATCTGTCTTATTTGGTCTGGTCTCGGGCGAGACTGGCATTGACGGATGGCTGCGTTACGCCCCCCTGTCCTCGAGCCATGTCAAGGGACATGTCGGTAATATCCCATCAACCATTGCGGTGTTGGGTTCAACAAAAGGCGGGCCTTTAGACACTGCCGTATCTGAGATTCGAAAGGGGATTCATGGAATCTTTGGCCGCACAGTCAAGATCGCCTCCAAGAAAAACGCCTGTCATGCCTCTAACACGATCATTATTGGAACGGTAGAGGCGTTTGAGGCGGCTTGCAGCGATTTCCCTTCCGGCAATCAACTCAAAGAAGATGGATTTTGGCTGAGCACAAGTCACAATTCGGTAAAAATATTGGGCCAAAATGAACGAGGCGCTCTGTACGGTGCCTTCGAATACCTGTCTATGCTGGGACAGGCGAACTTTTCCAACGTGGCCTACGCCACAAATCCTAGTGCCCCGATTCGATGGGCCAATCAATGGGATAATCTCAACGCCAGCGGCACACACGGAAGCATCGAACGAGGATATGGCGGGTCATCCATCTTCTTCGATGGGGTCGGACATATCAAGGACGATCTATCACGTGTCCCCCTTTACGGCCGGCTGCTTGCATCCGTCCGCATAAATGGTATTGTGATATCTAATGTGAACGCGGATGCTACGCTCCTCAATAAAGACAACTTGGAGGGCCTGAGTGAGATTGCCGATTTGTTCCGACCATGGGGTGTTCGCGTGGGGATTTCGCTCAACTTTGCATCGCCGCAATTGCTCGGCGATCTTGACACATTTGATCCACTGGATGAGTCTGTGGTTACGTGGTGGACAGACAAGACGGACGAGATTTACAGCCAGATCCCCGATTTTGTGGGTTATTTGGTCAAAGCGAACTCAGAGGGCCAACCAGGACCGATCACATACAACCGCACACTCGCTGATGGAGCAAACTTGTTTGCCAAGGCTGTCGAACCTCATGGCGGAATCGTCATGTTCCGTGCATTTGTCTACGACAAGCTCGATTGGAACGACTGGCATGCAGATCGTGCAAACGCCGCTGTCGAATTCTTCGGCGACTTGGACGGCGAATTTGACGACAACGTGGTAGTCCAGATCAAGTACGGCCCAATCGACTTCCAAGTGCGAGAACCCGCATCGCCATTGTTTGCCAATTTGCGCAAAACCAGCATGGCGATAGAACTGCAGATAACGCAGGAGTACCTTGGACAGCAATGCCACCTCGTGTATCTCCCACCACTTTGGAGGACGATTTTCGATTTTGACATGCGTGTTGATGGCAAAGAGTCCAAGGCTCAAGACATCATAACCGGCAACGTTTTTAACCGCACGCTGGGTGGATATGCAGGTGTCGTTAATGTTGGCACAAACCAGACCTGGTTGGGTAGTCATCTGTCTCTGTCTAACTTATACGCCTTTGGCCGACTAGCTTGGAACCCCGCCGAGGACTCGGTCTCAATACTCGAAGACTGGACGCGCCTTACTTTCGGACTCGATGACGGGGTCCTTGAAACCATCACCTCCATGTCTATGGCATCTTGGCCTGCATACGAAAATTACAGCGGAAATCTTGGCATTCAGACGCTGACGGATATCTTGTATACCCACTACGGCCCGAACCCTGCCTCCCAGGACAATAATGGGTGGGGACAGTGGACACGAGCAAATGGACAGAGCATTGGCATGGATCGAACCGTCTCGAATGGAACTGGTAATGCAGGCCAGTATCCAAATGAAGTAGCTGCCGCATATGAGCTCCCCGAGACAACCCCCGACAACTTGATGTTGTGGTTCCATCATGTTCCCTACACATTCAAGCTTCATAGCGGCAAGACGGTAATCCAGAGCTTCTACGATGCGCATCACAAAGGCGCCGAAACGGTACAAGACTTTCAATTTGCCTGGGCGGCTCTCAAAGGCAAAGTCGACAAGGAGCGCTTTGAACACGAACTCTATCGTTTGCGTTACCAAGCGGGCCACTCGATAGTCTGGCGTGATGCCATCAATGAGTTCTACCGCAACCTTTCAGGCATCCCCGATGAGGCAGGGAGAGTGCGTCACCACCCCTACAGAATTGAAGCCGAGTCAATGAAACTCGATGGGTATAGCATTATCGCAGTTGAGCCTGCGGAGACAGCCTCCAACTACACAGCTATTGTCACTAATAGTACCGGAACGGCTTCGACCAAACTCAAGTTTAAGGATGGAAGATATGATGTGGCCGTGAACTACTACGACGTGATTGGCGGTCGTTCTTCGTGGGAGCTTTACATAAACACACGAAAGATCGGCACATGGAAAGGTGACATGGAGGATAAGCTAGGACATGCGCCAAGCGACTTCCTTGATGGGCATTCTGCGACACGAATCACGTTTCGAGATGTCAAAATTTCGAAAGGGGATACATTGCTAATCAAGGGAAAAGCTGATGGGATTGAACAAGCTCCGTTAGATTATGTTGCTATTCTGCCAGAGGGTGTGATTGATTAGGGACCATGCTGTCTCTAGAGCAGAATCGTGCAGCAGTATATAGAATCACACTTTCTCCTCCATCTCAATGCGTCCACCCTCCTCCAACTTCTCAACTCGCGAGATATTGGCGTCAGCTCCATCAAAGATGAATGCGATTTCCTCAAGGGACGGGCCCTTGGTCTCCGGGTAGACAAAGTACAGGACAGTAAACTCAACGACAACCCAGGGGATAAAGATGATGTAAAACTTCCAGGCCATTTTCTCGAGGCCGACAGGGACGGCATAGGTCGAGAGTAGTGAAAATGAGGTTGCGAACAGTTGGAAACAGGCCTGGCCCCTCATGCGCATGTTGAAAGGGAGAATCTCGGTAATGTAGAGACCCAAGTTTCCGTTCAAGCCCAGGTTGTATGCCGGAGAGAATAGATAGAGGAATGCGACGACGGCACCGCCGGCAACCTTGTTCGTAGAGTCCTTCGCAAAAACGGCACTTCCAGCTGTGATGCTAATTAGGCAAATGAAGATGGCACCGAGAGAGGCGAGGAACAGCGTGCGACGACCGAGCTTCTGGGGAAGCGTTGCAAAGTAGAGCGCCGAAAACCAGGAGAGCATCTGCTGCGTGGCGTTGATGAGGGTTTGTTCCAAGCTCGTGGTAAGACCGACAGACGCCAGCACCGGGGCGAGGTAGTATGAGATAAAGGCGTTTCCAGACATTTGGCTGATGCATGCAGTCCATAGCAGGATAAACAGTCGCTTCCTGTTTCCGGGGGTGCGCACGAGCTCGATGTAGTTCTGCAGCCAGCTACCGCGATCGATGCTTCGCTCGTAGGCCAGGGCGTCCCGGATCTCGTTGTATTCGAATTGAACCAGCTCATCCTGCTCGTTTCCTTCGGCGTGGTACTTGGCAAGGAAGGCGAGTGCCTCTTCGTTCCTATCCTTGGAAATGAGCCATCGGGGGCTCTCGGGAACAAAGTACAGGCCGATCAGCTGGAATACCGACGGCAGTCCCTGGAGGCCGGATGGGATGCGCCAGGAAGCGCTCGACTGAATCCGGAATGTGCCAAAGGTTGCCCAGGCTGCGACGATGGAGCCAAGTGCGTAGGAAGTGTTGAAGAGAGCGGTAGCCGTAGCTCTGTGTTCTGGGTGAGCCAGCTCCGTGATCAACGGAGCTCCGGAGGAGCCGAGGAAGACAGTGCCGCAGCCAAGGATACCGCGTGCAACCACAAACATAGGCAGGTTTTGAGCGCCGGCTTGAAGTGTGGCGCCGATGCAACAGAGCAAGGCTCCAGTGGCGAGACCGATGCGACGACCGAATGTATCGCTGACGAAAGAGACGCAGGGGATGGCACAGAGACCACCGATGGGGTATGCGGCATTGAACAGGCCAAGAGTCGCACCCTTGGGCTCACCGAAATAATTGCGCCAGTACTCGACCGACTGGAGACCGTTCATCATCGAACCGTCGAAGCTGAGTACAAAAGTTAGCAATTGCATGCTGCAACAAGCTAAGGGAACCACTCAATTACCCTTGCGTGAAGATGGACATCATCGGGATGACCAGGAGAAAATTCAGAACGCGCAGATTTCGAGCCTTCCACCAGCGCGCGGTGTCGACGCTACTGCCAGGCATGGCGGCATGAGCCAAGTGTTCGCCCGCAGCAGTCATGATTGCGGTCGGAGAAGTGTAGATGTGCTTTGGATTGTGGAGGATTTCCGAATCCTTGGACACCTTCAGTGTTGTTGTGAGTTTCTTGGTCTCTTGGAGCCCACTCCTGTGTTCGATGCTCAGCTGAAGATGAGTGGAGTAGATGGGATGTGAGGAATGGTTCGTGAGAGTCTGGGGCTGTCTTTATACAGAAAGATGGGTTCGTAAATGAGTGAGGTCTCCAGGAAAAGCTCGGTAATATTTCACGCGAGACACGAGTCGAGAGGGGCCCTTGGGCTGAAGCTGGTCTACTCTAGCAGCCTCGCCTCGATGGTGAGATTCATCAGATGATGGGGATCCAGTGGCTTGCGTCCCGGGGTCTGGGGTTTGGGGTTCTCGGGTCTGCAAGTATGGGGTTATGGTGGTCTGGAGCTTCGGGGATCGGGGGATCTGGGGATCTGGGGATATGGGGATTTGGAGTTCCAGGCGGGCCCAATAGGTCACTGCTAGCCTGATGGGGAGATGGAAGAAAACTTTACCTGGGAACTGACAGTTCTATACGCGTATACGTATTGAAAGTGGAAAATATGGCTACCGCGGAAAGCCGGGAGTTGCAAATGATGCTGGGATGGGCTTAGAGCTAGCGGAAAGCCGGGTCAACAGCAAATAATTACGCCCGTTTCTGTCTAGTTTACGGCACTTTGCACCAGCCGCGGAAAGCCGGAATCGAGCAACAGGGATCGCAGGTCACATTACTGTTAATTAGCCCGAAGCTAGCTATTAACCCCTCAAGACAGCCGAGAGAATTTGGAGAGAATTTGGAGCAGGCCTGCATCAGGGTTAGCAACTAGTCTCACTATTTGTGTGGAGAGCTGGGGTAAATATCCGAGGCTCATATTCTTCAACGGTGCATGTACGCAATTGGATTAAAGCTGTCTTGAATTTTCTAATAGGAACTGTACGCGAAGAAGTATTGCTTTTGCCATGCCTAGAAATCCAAGCTCAAAGATGGCCCATCATGCTGCTCCACATGCCCGTCCGGGAACGTGACTCGTATGCCCACCGCCTGCTCCGTGACACGATTCAGCTTCAAAGACACCGTGACCTTGCCCGTCCCTTCTTCACTGCGCCAGCTGACTTGTGCCACGCCGGGGGCTAGCTTTCCACCAAGGGGAACCTGGCCGTCGAAGTTGGGGAATAGCCTCGTGCGAGGTTTGAAGGAGATGACGGCCCAGCCAGGCTCGGCCGGCCGAATCCCGGCGACTTCCGCCATGAACTCGTACAAGGGCACGCAGCTCCACGCATGGCAATCCGACCGCTGGGTTACATCGTCCTCACACCATGTCGTTAGATTTTGAGATATTTGCTCCCTCCACGGCTCCCAGATTGCGTGAAAGGCATCATCGTACAAGGTTTCTCCAACCTTGGACAGAGCTCGGAGGGCGTAAAAAGACATTGCGAACGAGACTTTGGTGAAGTTTTGGCGCTGAATTATCTCCCCGCGTGCATCCAGCGGGATGCTTGAACCTTTTGTCTCCAAAGTGTAGGAAGCTTCGAGGGCTGGTAAGCATTGTCCTAGTATGTCCCGGGCTGTTTTGCCCGTCGTCGCGCCACAGAGGACAGCCCAGATCTGGTTGTGTTGGCTCAGACCTTCACCAGGGACTGCAGAAGAGGCCAGTCCATCAGTGAAGAACTGGCCAGTCCAGCAGTGACTTCTGACAGCCTGGACAACCGCGTCCGCCCGTGACTTGTAATCATTCGCCAAAGCAGGTCTGCCGAGCACTCCCATGATACCGGCTAAATGTTGGAGTGTATACACATAGAGCATATTGGTGTAGGTCTGAAACCCAGATGCCTCGCCAGCTGGTGGGATGCCCATGGGCTTCCATTCCTTCGTCCAGTCAGTAAAGTCCCAGAAGGTTCTCAATGCCTGTTTGTTGGACGAAATAAGACCGAGATTGGGGTCGATTCGCCTAGAAAACGATTCCAGAATCCCATCGCACACGGACAGAAACTGGCGTGTGAAGGAGAGGTCTCCAAAGTGCTCAAAGTGATCCACAATCGTACAGATCCAGAAGAGGGAAAAGTTGGGGATTATCTGGAGCTGATGGCATGGACCTCGGCTCGCGGTGAGTCCTACCCCCGGGCGGTAAGAGTTATGTAGCTGGATGATTGACTGGCGGGCCATGCGGTCGTCCCCGGACGTGTAGTATGTGAATAGACAGGAACTTCTGACGTCCATGGCGTACTGAAGCTGCTCATAGAATGGACAGTCTTCATAACAGTCGTGCATGCAGTTGACAAGTGTCCGGGTGCTAATCTCCCACATGTTTTGGTAGGTGGCGTTCTCTTGAACCCCAGGAATGTTGAACTCCCCGAGAACCGTGAGCGGATAATTTGTCATATCCAGGTCGATTCCGTCCAAGATCAGATCACTTTTCTCATCCACAGTGATATCCAAAGCCATGTAACGGAGCGTGCGAAAGTGAAAGGGTGAGAATATCTCCTCGCTAGAGGGATCCGCCGTGTATTTCAGGCTGGCAGCAGCCTCAACTCCAGTGTAGCCTCCAAAGCGATACTTGTCTTCTGGTCCGAAGAGTTCCTTGTTCAAGTCGCACCGATCGCCTTTGCATCGGACGTATGGGACCGACTCAGGACTGTCTTCGTAGCACTCTGAATATGTGACCCGCAGAATGCTTCCCGCTGTCTTGGGTCGCTGAAACCGGAAGCGTAGCACAGCCGTCAAGTGATGGTTCGCCTCAAGTTCCACATGATGCGAGGTCCCTGCAGGCAGTAGAAGGGCTCCGCTTGTGTTCTGACCGCCCCTGGGATTTATCAGGACATTCTCCCAGGTCTCCTGAGTAACAACACTTCGAACTTTGTGAACTGCTTTCAGTCCTATGTGTGTGATTTTGGATAACGGGATCAGCCGAGGTGAGAGCACCCATGGTGGATTAATTCCGTGAGATTTGGGGAGGTCTAGGCACTGAGCTGCCACCCAATTCAGACCCTCGGTACTTTCCATGTTGACATCTTCATAGATGTGCAGGAAATCATCCTCCGTCTGATCAACCCGAAGCTTCCGGGATGGGTCAAGAGCTGTCTCCCAGCTGCCATCGCTCTGGACACCAAAATTGCCGCGTTGAAGCAAATCAGGCGTCCGTACAAAGAGGCCTGGAATCTTCATTCTCGGGAAACTGGTCGCGTACGGCGTAGCATGGTAGAGTCGCAAGACATGAATGCCAATGTGGTTGACGCCCGACGTCAAAAAAGGCTGAATGTCGAGCTCATCATAGAACCACAGGTGCTCGTCACCCTTGACTGGTCCATTGTGAATAAATTGGTTATTGATGTAGAGCTTGTACTTCGTATCCGCCGTGACCTGGATCTTCAGGGGCGAGCTGGGAACGTCTTGGAGTGTGATGGCCTTGCGAAAGTGCACAAACCCTCCTGCTGAACCTTCAGCATGGTCAATCCATTGTGGGTGCCATATCCACTGGGTGTCAAGGAGTGAAGGATCCATGACTGGGAATTAATTTGAGTCGGGAAATGAATGGGGATTCGATGATTTTGTGGATTTCGTGGATATGTGATATTCATGGCGGCTCAATCCAGAGCGGGCCGAGCTACGGCCCATACTTATACGTTGTCTAGCACTTGGCCTTATGTAAGGAATTTGTTGTACCCCGCCCCCTCAGTCGATAACCCCGCGGAATGACGGGGATGGTGGCTAAAAGTCAAGTTGGACCCTGAAGTCGACGCCTTCAACGGGTGGGACTGGCAATCACCGAAAGGATGTGTTATTCGACGTATACGCAGAGAATTCACACACTGCTCCACTGTGGATTGTCATAACCGAAGACAGAGACTGAGCATGAATGGGAAGATGGTTTTAACTCAAAGTTGCATTCAGACTCTATATGGAGACGACAATATGCCGTCAGTCGCTTCTGTGACTATCTACGACTATCGTTTATGGAAATGTCATCACTCGATGACTCTAGAGTCCAGACCACCACGTGGTTTCCTTGACCTCAAACGTACCCTTCAATGGAGTCTCGGAGCTGCAGTTACCCACCAGAACATCATAGATGCCACTCTCCTCAGTCCACTGATGCCGCGTCTCATCCCAAAAACTAGTGGCATACTTCCTCTCAATTACCACCACAGCCGTGGCCGATTTTCCGGCATCGACGAAGACTTTGGTAAAGCCCTTTAATTCTTTCGGTGCACGCTTGATCGAGGGAGACCGCTGCGATACGTATACCTGAACCACTTCCGAGCCGGCTACCAAGCCTGTGTTCTGCACGGTGGTGTTGACCACAAGCAGGTCACCCTTGTGGGCAGTCTCAAGTTGCACCGAGAGATCAGATAGCCCAAAGGTTGTATATGACAGCCCCCATCCAAAAGTCCATTGCACTTGTTTCTTCACAGCCTCGTAGAATCGGTATCCAACGTAAATGTCCTCGCCGTAGAGCACACGGCCATGCTCTGATCGGTAGTTCAAATACGCTGGGTTGTCCTCCACACGGACTGGGAATGACAGAGGCAGCTTTCCGCTGGGGTTGACGTCGCCGAAGAGCACGTCCGCAATGGCATTTCCGGTTTCATTACCGCCGTACCACGCTTGCACAATTCCAGAAACTGCCCCCGCCCATGGCATGTTGACCGGTGCTCCAGATTGAACCACCACCACGGTACGAGGGTTGGCGGCTGCGACTGCGAAGATCAAATCGTCCGTTCGCCCAGGCAAGTCCATGTGCTCGCGATCGTGGCCTTCCTGTTCAAAGTCGGAATTGAGACCAACGCAGAGCACAACCTGGTCCACAGTCTTGGCCAGCTCGATAGCCTTTGTGATTTCTTCCTCCGGGCTCGTGAGCTTGGCGCCACCAATTCGAACACCGCCGCCTCCAAAGGAAACCACACCATCGGTATCCTTGATCTTGGATGCGGCACCACTCGCGAAGACGACCTTGATTGTATACGTCTGTCCCTCCTTCAAACTGATGACGCCCGTTTCTTCCACAGTTCCAACATTGAAGAAACTTCCACCACTGCGCTGCACCGTCTCATTATCGATCAGCAACTCGCCATCGACATATAGTCTTGCAGTGCCAAAAACACACAGGCCGAACTCGAATTGGCTCGTCTCTTCCGCTTGGTAGAGGCCTTCAATTTCTCCCCACCACAGGTCTTCCGTGAGCTCGGGATGGTAATAGTCCGCAAAATACATGTCAGTATCGACCAGATTGAGTGTGTCGACGGGTTGTCGGTTCTGGTCGGAATCGGAAGAGGTGAAGGCCTTGAAAGTGACACCAACTAGGCCATCCGAGGTTCTCATTTTCGGTCCAATAATTGGGAGCATTTTGTAGGCTGGACATCCAAGTGAGTATTTGACATCTTTGACCTTTTGCGAAATGCCCTCAAATGGGGATATGGTATAGTAGGGTCTCAGTGTGGCTGATCCGCCGCCGCAGTAAACGGCGGTTTTTGCGTTGTTTCCAATTACAGCAACCTAGAGAGGGCATTAGATTCGGTGCTAAAATTACGTGCAGACCTTCAATCGACTCACGGATTTATCTTTCGTAAATGGGAGTGCGTTGTCTGTGTTCTTTAGAAGCACTAATGACTGACTAGCCAGGTCTCTCAACAGTCGGGAGGTTTCCGGAGTATCCCTCGGCTCTTCAGGGGCATTCTCTGGGACACCAATCTTGCTGACTCGGTGAACAAACTTCAGAACCTCTCGCACGCGCTGATCAACAGCCTCTTGCTCTATCTTTTTAGACATGAGAGCGTGATTGACAAGCTCCCCACGCCAGCGTGACGGACCGGGCATTTCCAGGTCAAGTCCAGCATTGATAGACTCGACTGTTGAGTATGTTCCGTACCTAATAGCAAAGTTAGACTTGGTTCGTTTCCAACAGTGCCTGGCGGGACGTTGCAAGAACAGGCGGCACTCACCAGTCGCTCATAACGAGCCCTTCCCAGCCCCACTCCCCTCTGACGATTTTCTGGATGAACTTTGGGTTTTCGCTGACATGAACCCCATTGACCTTGTTGTACGAAGTCATAAATGATCCAGGGTTGGCATCTCTGACAGCTATCTGAAAGGGTAAAACGTAGATTTCGCGGAGCGCCCGCTCAGTAACCAGGCAGTCGACTGCCATCCTCTCGTGCTCTTGATCATTTGCCACGAAATGCTTAATGGAAGCGACTACCCCTGTTCGCTGAATGCCGTTCACAATTGATGCAGCACAGTTACCCGCCAAAACAGGATCTTCAGAGAACGCTTCGAAAGCCCGGCCTCCTAGTGGACTTCGTTGCATGTTGACCGTGGGACCAAGAAGTGCATGAACACCCTTGGCCCTGGCCTCTTCACCCATCAACTTACCAGCACTCTGCAGGAGATCAGTATCCCAGGTAGCTGCAAGGCCAGTGCCGCATGGTAAACAGGCTGCCGGGACACCGTTGAAGAAGCGGGTACCGCGGACACCATTCGGGCCATCTGAGAGCCGTACAGAAGGGACTTTAAGTCGCGGGATGGCTTTGGTGTGCCAGAAATCAATTCCTAAGCCGCATAAGCACCGAGTGGGGATCTCTGAGATTTGTTTGGAAATATTTACCAGATAGCAAGGAGACTTTTTCTCTACTGCTGAGCTTGCTTAGCACCTCGTCGACGTCAAATGGTGGGTGAACCGTGGCCTGGGACAGAAGGCTGTCTGGCTCGGACGGTATGATATCTCCCATAGTGATGCTGGTGGAACAGGGTGTTTCGGTTGGGTAAGAAAATGGGGAAAAGGAAGAATAAAATGTCACCCCGGATATTAGAGCGTGGCGGGCCTCATTTCATTGGAAGATCCGTCTTTAATACTGATGCTTGATCTCCCGGCAATCCCCTAATCTCGAGCATTCTGCTTGAGCCGTAAGAATCGCCCCAAAGATGCACTAGGACATGGGTTGACTGACTCAGGCTAGACTCGAATCAACGCCACCACGCAGCCGAGAAGCCAAACCCCGTCAGATGTACCGAGCACGCCCCATGTTAGACATCCGGCATTCCGCTGACTGCAGACTGACCCAACCGAAGGCCAGGACAATACGAGCGCGGTCCACTCTGGCCCCGCCGCTAACGCACCATATAACTGCCGTCTTCCTGCTTTCCGCGGACGTGACTGTGGAGACGAGACATGCCAGATCCTACACTCCGCGGATGACTTCGCCATTTGCCCTTCCCGGAAGTCTCAATAAACATGTCTGCAGGTGCCGCAAACGCTTTGCAGAAGCGACCGCGTCCGAGTTCCGATAGTAGTCGGCCCGCGTATCCTCGGAAGCGCGCCGCTCAAGCCTGTCACACTTGCCGTCGACGGCGTACCAAGTGCGACAATGAGCGGCCAACATGCACCTCGTGCATGAAACTAGGCATCGAGTGTGTCTATCAGGAGAGCGATAAGTCAAGGTTATTTTGCCCCATCGAGACTCTGGTAATGGCCATTAGCTAAGTGAGAGCCGCTTTTAGTTTCGACTCTGCTAGCATTGCCATACTCGATCGTCTGGACACGCTGGAGAATCTCTTCAGAATTGCCCATCCAGAGGCTCTAGGTTATCAGGAGATCCTCCGTGCCCCGTCGCCGGAAGCATCGCAAAGTGTGAGCTTCGATGTCCCGGACAAGGCCGTTCCTTCTGAGCTTTACTGCATCAATATCGAAACGGTGTTGCAATGGCCGACCCTTCAACTACCAAATCAGACCCCACTACGGAGCCTGAAAAGCATCTTCCAATCAAGCCATCGAAGCCCAGTTCCTCGTATGTTATCAATGTCAGACCTTGATGCTGCCGATACAGGATCATTGTTGCGAAGCTTTCTCGAGAACTTTCACATATACAATCCTGTCTTGGAGGTAGCACAAACGGAAGAATGTGTCAAGGGCACTGTTTACAACGGCCTAGGATGGGACGCGGAGTCGTGCCTCTCGGTATTTTGAACCATCTACAGTCACGGCGGCAGAAAAGATGACTGACAATTGCCAGCTCCTGATATTTGCTCTGGGAACCATTGCAGCCCCTGATCCTCAATCCACATCGGAAAGCTCCATGACATTTCGTCAATCAGAGCAATTCCAACGCGCAGAGTCTTTTTTCCTAGCCGCGCAAAAGCGGATGGGGCCAGTACTATGCCACAATGGCATAATGGAAGCCCAAATCTTTTTCTTGGCTGGGGTATATCTTATGACCACTCTTAGGCCATTCGAAGCCTGGAGAATGTTCATCCAGGCGTTGGCTTGCTGTCAAACCCTGCAGCCTTCTCCTAGCGATTCACATCAGGAAACATCTTCACTGTACAAGAGTATTTATTGGACTTGTTTTAAGTCTGAACTGTGAGTCTGGAGAGCGTACCCGATCTAATATTCTCCTTGGCTGAAATTTGGTGTGTAGGGAACTACGGCTAGAACTGAACATTACCGAGAATAGCGTATGGAACCTACGGTACCCCGAATTCTTTCCAGCGCCCCCGAAGAGCCTTCAATCGCAGGGCGAAGGAACCTGGTATTTTTACCTAGCTGAGATTGCACTGCGGCGGCTTGGTAATCGTGTTTTGATGCACACGTGTCAGTTCAAGTCGTCAGGAAGCTCAGTGGCCAGTGAAGTATCTAAAATCATCGAGTTTGAGCAGCAAGCCGACAGCTGGTGGGTAATATTTTCCCAATCGCAACCGAGACTAACATATGACCACCTTTTAGGCTCGATTCTCTGCCTAGTTCAATAAGGTTAGAGGGTTCGCTTTATGAAAACATCGACGGAGATTTGGAACTCGACCCTTTGCGATTTATCCTCAATGGCCATCTTTTGGACTGCTATGAGATGATGTATTGGCCCTTCATGGCTGATGCTATCCATGGGGTTCTAAATACTGACCCCGATTCCAGGGCATTAGCTTGCAAAGGATTTGGGATCTGTGTACGGCGCATCAAGGAAAATGAGCCAGGTTTCCGTCTTCGTCACCACGGGACGTGGCTCATGCTCCGCTCCTGCACGCGAAGCGCATTGGTATTACTCGCAGCGGCGCGGTCGAGCCTCAGCAATATGCTGCCTGCAGAATGGAAGGACTCCGTTACTCAAGTTATGGAACTACTTCGGTACTGGAAAGATGAGACGTTGGATGCTACAAATCGGTTGGAGATTTTAGACACCCTTCTAAAATCCACTCACGAATCAAAATGAATCCAGAAATTCAGAGCCAACAGGTAGTCAACGAGGAGAATAAAGACGAAATTCGTCGGGAAGATGAACACGTACTGTGACTGGAATGAAGCCCTGTGGACCTTCTGGCTATCGGAGGCATTCCTTGTGTTCCCTTTTCTATTCTGCGTTACACTCGTAATTGGGAGCACATATACCTACTCCAATAATCAAGACGTCTCTCAGATGTTCTATACTGAAGGATATGCTAAAGTATGTCCACATGTTGTCGTATGGCATGGAATGACGTCGGCTAATGTATTAAATAGTGGATGTTCGCTGTTTGTATTATCCTCGATTTGGGCTTTTCCTTTCCAAGGTTGAGTCTTCTTGCATTCTATTACGAGCTCCTCTCTGTATCTGAAGAAAAGCTACGGAAATTTCCATACGCTGTTGTCGCATATAACGTCTGGGCGTGTTTGTCGATTGGTCTCCTAGACATATTTTGCTGCGGGATCCCCGTGTCAGTCAACTGGTAAGATTCATGCTATTGTACCCTTCTTTCTTCCTTTTTTCCACCTGAGTCTATCTAAAATGGTCTCCCTACGTTGGACTTTAGGTCAGAGAATTCTGAGTGTACCTTGGTGACTGTTCTGGACGTGGTATGGATCAACTGGCCCATCGGCATACTTGGAGAGTTACTCGGTAGGTAACATATGTCAGTTCACTTACAAACAGCGCTAATACTATTTTCTCGCTTTCATTCAGTATTTATATTACCATTTGGTATGCTATCAAGGCTAAAAGCAACGCCAAAGAGAGACAATACTGGCTTAGCGTGTATCTTTGGAATTGGCATTTTGTCAATTTTTGCAAGTATTGCTCGCTTGATCTTTACTAAAAGATTAATGTCATCATATGCTATAGGTAAATGATGATGTCAACCTTTATATGGTCCTCGTTATACTGATAATTTTTCAGCTGTGATTGGCTCTGCAGAAATGTAACACAAATCCTCGTTGGAGCATTACCAGTATTGCGACCCTTGCTTGCTATTATATCCTCCGGCTGCAGGAGCTGGCTCGCTTCCGGAGGGTTTCAAATTGGAATTCCCAGGTCGAAAACGAGCTTTTCATGGCTTCTAAAGCACCAGAGAAAGTATTCCTGTAGAAAAGAGAGACGCGGGGCATGTGGATGACGGGGAAATCCCTCAGTTTGGACTGCACCATTTAAATGAGGTGGAAGAGTGCTAGACCGTTTGCTACGATTGACGGAAATGTAGGTATTCCCAACACGGACAGCCCTCTATCACGGGCATCGCATGTCACGGTTATGGGGCGTGTCCATGGGCAACTATGTGCGATTTATGATCAATTCAAGCTGCTTCTATTATCTTGCATTTTTCTCAACAAATTCACACGGGATTTGTGCCAACGATCAACTTCAACATCAATCTCGGACGGAAAAACCCTCTTAGGGAGGTAAGATGGGAATGCCTGGCCGGTTACCGGATGTTTAAGGTCCCAGTTTCTAACACAAAACTGGATGATGGGAACTTGCTCTCCAGGACCCAGTAATATTTCGAGAGCCAGCCATCGTGCGAAGCCTCTATATGTAAGAGCAGGAATGGATGGAGGAGCAAAGTTGTCTGTAGTGGGTTGCAAGGTGTGCTGGCAGCCAGTAACCTGCCACATATCGGAGATCGATTCATGTGACATATCCAGAAACAAAACTGTTATATAGGTATCAGGGATTGGTATACAACTTTGAGATGTGACCTTAAACGTACTATCATAATCGGCGCCTGCGGCCTTATAGAATGCTGCCATCTTCCTGGGCGTTAATTGCATGACGTTCCTATCGCCAATTTCTAAAATCTGCGGCGAAGGGCTGTGTTACTCGCGATACTCTAGTCGGGTGTAATCGAGACATAAACTTACAACGTGCCTGCCAATAGCTTTCAGCAATGCGTCAAGCATGTTTGTTGGATCTTTGTTTATGTCAAACATGTATTTATATCGCATATCAATTGAATTCTTGGGTCCTTCCACCGTGCTTTGACGTGGATTGTCAATCGTGCTGTTGCTTTTTTCAACTGTGGGTTGGTGTGGTGAGTCAATCAGACGGACTGTAGTCGCATTGAATGGCAGTAACTCAACCCAACGTTCGATGTTTATGTCAGCCAACGCTTCGAATCCGATTCTGGAAATAAAAACTATGCCAAATCAGCATTATGAGACTTCAATGTGAAATCACATTAACATGGGGTAGAGGTCTTTACTTGATTCTACCATCGTATTTGGCGACTTTTCCGACAGCACAGCTGCTAGAGTAGTGAGTTCGTCTTGCAGAAAGGTACTGTTACTTTCAGCCGCATCTTCTTTGTACTCTTGTAACTGCTTATTTTCGACTTCGCTTTGCCTACTGAATTCCTGTCTTTGGTCGCTAGACAAGTCTTCCCAGCCACGTATTAGATCCACTTCGGCTGGATCAGAGATTTGGTCTGTCTGGGTCTCGATTCCCACCCTAACAGCATCGTGGTAGAGATCGAAAGGGTTCATTTGGTACTCTACACACCATTCAAGAGCAAACTGTCGTAAGATATAGTAGATTTTCAATAAATGCGATATTGAATTCTCCAACAGTCGATGTCTAGGCCCAGGAAAGCCTGTTGAGAAACCTGAACAGTAATTAGGAAGGTTCCCACGTAATCGAGCATTTTGGCGCAGTGATGCAAATTCTGTTTCAGTGAATAAATCACTGAGGCTGCAAGGGTCAGACCTTTGCAGCGAGAGCTGATCAGCTTGCTCTTGGATTTGAGAACGAGACACCACAATGTGCTGGAAACATTGCTGTTCTAACAATTCGACTTGCTCAAGAGTCCCCGCATTCAAGAACCTGAAACTAGATTTCTGAAAGAGCAATTCGTCAAATGCTACAGAAATCCGCCTCGACGCATCTTCTTCAGTTATAAAGGGGAATTTGAGGTCGTCCTCGTCATCGTAATCGCTCGATGGCCCATTCAAGTTCGAAGAATCGGCCGATTTTGCGTTGGCTGAATCTCTGACGTTGTCGTCGGTACCCCATGGAAGACACCTCAAAGCAAATCCATGAATATGTTTGGCAATATGGTCATCTAGGATCGGCTGGGGCTGCTTTGAGTCAAACCCACAAAGAGGGCAGATGAGCGGTGCCAGCATACTTCGTTGCGCAACTTCAGCTAGCGATGAAAGCTGAGGGGTGGAAAAGCCACCACTGTGTGAATCTTTCATGTGAGACTCCCAATCTTCCAGACAAGAAAATACAAACAATTGGTTTGTTTCTGCTTTCGAGGCACAATAATCGCATACCCAATATGTAACTCCATGCAGGCTACACATGTGCCTGTAGAGCTCATCAGATGTAACGTACATTCTCTCGGGGGTATCACACTCCTCATAGATACACGTATATGGAAGTATATCCTGCGCAACATGCCCTCTGTGTAGCGTCAGTGAAGCAAACGTAGCGTTAAGACGAATAATTCACCTCCACCTGGACTTGTGTATTGAGTACTCTATAGGAAGAGAATCGGCGCAGTATGAGCACTGTAATATCTCGTCCGAGACGGGAACAGGGCAGCTGGGGTAGTCCTGGGCCTCGCCTGTTTGAGTGATGCTTGTCATTACTGAAGCAGTCGACTTTTTGCGCTGTCCAAGTTGCAATTTGAACTGTGAGCCAATCTCAGTGGCTGTTCGGGTGGATGGGGCTATGATACTAGCGGCTGGCTCAACGAGGCAGGGTTCAGTAGATGAGTCCATTCGAGGTGGAACAGGAAGTTCAGGCGTTACTTTGAGCATGAGAGTGGTCGGTCCGATCAGGTTCGCCAGTTGTTTCATAGACATTTGAGCGTTAAGAGTTTCCTTCATTCCCATATTTCGTGTGGCGTGTATAATTCTGTTTCTGCGTATGATGTTTGCGTCAATGAGTCGAATTTGGACCTTTGTTAATCGAGAGCTATCCAAAATGTTCGATTGCAAGGCGGCCAAATCAATAGATTTCGAGGGATTGCGCTCTAAGGTGTTCATCAATATGATAGCTTGGAGGTGACCTCGAAATTCTTCATAATCCTCCTCCTTGAGTAAAGCATCAGCCTTCTGGTTTCTATATTTCCCACCAGACCGCCTAATCGCTGTTGAGATTCTCGACAATTGACCTAAAATTGCCTTGATGTTAAATATGTGTTCTGAGAGGGGGCCTTTGACACTTTCTTCGCCGGGCGAGTCAGTTTCATCCCCTTCCGTAGAAAGGGTTGAGAATAAGGATTCCAAGTCATCTTCAAGCTCTGGTGATAATCCTAGGTCAACGCTTGGCTCATGGGTTAAGGATTGAGACTTGGCTACAGCATGTTAGACATGGTTCTTGATTCGACAAGTGACGCACCATACCGATTTGTATAAGGTGTCCCAGAGATTCGGACAGGCCATCCAGAAGGTCGCAAATGATATCACGCGCTTCTGGGGTTTCTTGTACTCGATGATCAAGGGAGGATCTACCAACCGCGAGTGCCTTAAGTCCCGCAACCCACAGATTGAATTCCCCTTGGCGATTCTCAAACCAATCTGGTTCTGCTAGATGTGGAACAACGGAGCATTGAGTAAATAGCCCCTGGCAGATCTCAGCTCTTGTGTAAATCGCCCCCTTAGACTGCATTCCATATTCAACCTTCGAATGAGCCCTTAGCTCGGTAGTCAACATATTGCTCGTACTACACACTCATGCGCTAACACCACAGCAAACAGCCACACAGCACTAGATGTCGTCCTCTTCCGAAACCTGGAGTGGACACGACGATGTGAAAAGATTATCCCTACAAATCTTCCAAGGATCTGTTTGGATTCTGCGAAAAGATAAAAGAAAGCGAGTTCGAGGCAAGGAGATGGTGCGGGGTGAGCATTTCGTAGCCCCCGCGTAATATTAATAATAATACGTTCTTGGGTAGCCTCGTCGCGTGACCTATAAGATTAACTCAGTCCCTGTCTCAGACTGCTTTTTGAGCCTTGCAGACAGGGCTGAAGAGCTGCGAAAGAAATCAATGCGCGATTTTCCACCATTACTATTCGGTCAATAACCCCCCCAAATCAACAAGTAGTCAATCCAAGTCCTTCCTCGCCTCCACATTGCTTTTATGGCATCAAAATGCTGGTTCGTTCTCAAACAGACACATTATCCGCCTCCAAAACTCCCGTTAAATGGTATCGGTACCGCGAGCGGGCCACTGTGCCTAGGGCATCTGATCCCGGACCTCGATCATCTTGATAACGTTATCAATCCTCACGGACCTCTCGCCATCCCCGCAGATAGCCCCATCCACTCTACGAAGGCTTGGGACCTGACATGTGAACTCCACAAAACTCGCCAAATGGATATTTCTGGGAATATTAGGGCGCCCATTGCTACGGCGATCGGCCTTGTCGTCACGTTATCCGTGGGCGTCGCCTTTAGTAGAACGATTAGGAACTACTGGGAATTCAAGTCATTAGAAACTCTCGTGTTCCAGCCAACGCCTGAGTACATCGAGGACAGCATTGAGGACGATAAAGTTGTCACGTTCCTAGACAACCGGGGACGGTTCAGATCGCCCAAGCTCTTCATGATTACAGGTGTCATCATTGCTAGGGGAGCTAATATGAGATCGTCGGATGTGAGAAAGCGGAGAATTCAGGGTATCCCTGGCGCGTAAGTCGTCAAAATATAGACCTGAGTGAAGCACAGTTTCTCATCCGCAGTAGTGAACTCGCCGAAGTTGCTCAAGGGGGTATAAATGTTAATAACGTTTCAAAGACAGAGGCATCTTTCGCCGCTAACGAAGTGGCTGATTTTATCTGGGCGGTGCGTCTAGCCAAGATCTCCAAAGGTCATCTTGATCGTGAGTGGACTCATGAAACCTTTTCAAAGGGGGCAACATTCGATCTTGATGGTCAGGTTGATAAAGGTCATGAAATTGTAAATGCACTTGCACAAGAAGGAATTGGAGGTATTGAACCCCTGAGAGTAACTTGCAATGACGACGTGTTTGTTGTTGGGGTCTGAAATTATGAGGGCAACTGGTCTTGGCATTCCGCAATAGAATGGACAAATGTCCCATGAAGAGTTATTAGTTTCCTTGTTCGCATCTCGTTGAGGGTTTATTAGACGATGAACTACCAAGTTAATTACATGCATTCCATTGCATCCGTTTTACTCGAAACATATAAAATGTTCTAATGGGCAATTACAAGGTGTGGCGGGCAGGCTTATCGAGATCAAAATGATTGGAGCAGTATTACAAAGCATTGCTTCCCCGCCTTCTTGACAAGGCTGAGAAATTAACATTACATTTTCCCCTCTCTTTTGCAACACCATTCCCTTTCGTTTATGCCTGGATTTTGCTACGGGTTTGACATGCGTACTCTCTGATGCGAACTCGGTATGCGTCTAACTTATTTCCAGCGATATGCACCTGCTTCCGACAAATATGAGCACTTCGGCAAGTGTAGCTCTGGTCTCATTTGCGATCGACGTGGCCCAGCAACTTCGCAGCATTGCTCACGAGCTCTCTCAGGAGTCGGGAATCAAGCCTTTTTGCAGCTGCCTCGCCGCTGAGCTCTCCAATATACATCAAGGTCTTGGGGGGGAGCTCGATGAAGATATTCAGGCTGATAGAGTGTCCGAGCGTCGCCTGTCCAAGGTTCTAGACAATCTGGAAAGATTGTGCCAAGTGAAAGCTTCCATAGTCCTCAAGGTCTCCATCAAGTATTCTAACATTAGCCCATTTTATAGGGACCCCCCCGCCGTCCAGTATACTTATCCAACAACGTCGCCACCTTCGATCGCAGACGATACCCTACCCTTGATCAACTATCCACGAAGAAACCGCGAGTGAAGAGAGCCATAAGGGAATTCGTTTTGGATAAAAAAGAACAGAAGAGTCGCGAGACGCTACTCAAAATTTTGTCCGTGGCGTTGGGGAAGCCTAAAACGTTTGTTGGCGGTCCCGATCTCCTAGAACTCGGGACACCTGAGTCAAGGAATGAAAGGAACGACTATCAAGCATATATCCGAGCACTCTATGCTACCCTCGTCTCTCACTGCATCTGCACTGACCAAGATGGCGCCAAACCCATCATCACCAACCTATGCCTGAATGCGTATTCCACACAAAAGGGGGGATTAAACAGCGTCGATTTCCGATTGTTTTTCCTCGACCATCCCCACCTTCATAGCACGAATGGCTCATGTCACTGGCAGGATGCTGAGGTCTGTGTCACACGGGAGAAAGCCGTTAAAACAGTGACACCACATCTTTCTATGCCCAGAGACTTACAAGCCAAGGCTGTCTCAGTGGAGACATTTTGCAAAATAATTACTAACAGGCAACGGGTACAGCTGAAGCTTGCGATTACGGATAGCCGCCTACTTCTACGAGAACCGTGTTCTCTCTCTCAGGGATATCTTCTAGATGTACCCAGTGTCTCTTTAGCTGAGCTGCTAAAGAGAACCAAACTCTCTCAGGTATAGAATTAAAGATTTCCTCAACGTCAACTTTGAACTTGGCGCGCCAACGTTTGCGGTCTTATCAACAACAGTCAGTTCCATTAGGGGGAAGGGAGGCTAATCCATCACGTCATAGAAAATGAAGCTTCTTTTGTCCTACTTCTTAGCCAAAGCTGTTTGGCAGTTTTACGACTCTCCGTGGATGCATCAGCAATGGAACAAGAAGATGTTACATTTCATGTTTGAAAAGACCTCAAACGCACCGAAAGGCATCCTCATAAATCAACCTTTTCTGTCAGCAAACTTTGATACTGATCTCACGTCTATTCGTGAGGACGGGTTCACATCGCACCCTTTTCCAAAGATCCTAGCTTTAGGCATCACGCTTCTAGAGATCGAGCTTGGTATTTGGATCGAAGATAACCGAACACCCGATGACTTGGGCCCAGGAGGTAAGCTCTTAGTAGCCACTGACCATATCGTTTCTCAGAGGGTCTTTCGAAACTCGAAATGGGAGGATAGGGACACATTCAGTGCATTTAAAGACGTGATAGGAGTTTGCCTTACCCCGGAACCTTTTACCAAATTCTTCAATGATGTCGAAGGTCTCCGTTCCGCTATTGAAAAACGGGTTATCAACCCGATCCAGGATATCTATAGGAAGGCATGGCTCGATGATCCTGAACAGTCCCGTGTTCGAGCAATCGAATTCGCGTCCGCAACAATCCCGACCGGTATTCAAGAGGATATCAGTGTCTCTCATTTATCTACCTCGTCATTTACTCCGTCCTTGGCCCAATGTTTCACGCAGCCAGTCCCTCCAGCACTCTCTCATTCATATCAAATGCACCACCCTCCATTAACATGTGCACCTGGATTAACGCATACCCGACCATGTTGCGATACTGCTTGGTGAGTATCAATTAGCCGATGTGAACTGCCGAGTTAATGAACTCAGCCATCTATTCCCACCCCCCCGAAATGCACCGTTTGATGGAGAAGTAATGTCAATGAGGTAAGATATAGGTCTAAACTCACACAGTACTTGTGCTCATAATGAATAAGTCAGAAACTCTCTTCAGAGGATTGGTTTCACCAACTCAATAGTCTGAATTTAATTCTTCGACCTAAACTCAAGGATAAGGATGATGAATATCGACCGGTGAAGATTGCTATTCTAGACACAGGAGTGGACGAAGACTATGCCGAGCACATTCAGGACTACAAAGACTTTGTAGGAGATAATGACAGTTATCAAGATAAACCAGGGCATGGAACCAACGCCTGTCGGTTGATCAAAACTGTCTACAACCCGGCCAAGATTTATGTTGGTAGGGTCTTTGAGTATTCTGTCGCGAATGATACCACCGCTACTCTCATGGCTGAAGCGATAAAGCATTCTCAAGATATTTGGGAGGCCGAAATAATTGTCATACCATCAGGATTCCAGTCAAGACATCCTGATCTAGAAATGGCAATCGAGGAGGCACGCAATGCTCATATTCTCATTTTCGCTGCCGCTTCGAACTACGCAAATGTCTGCAACATCGCGTTTCCTGGGTGCCTTTATCGAGACCTGAAACTTTTCTGCATGTTCTCGACCGACGCAGGGGTCCGAGCACAACCTGTATTCAATCCTTCAGCCCTTCCAGATGCGCGCTACAATTTTGCTATTTTTGGCGAAAAGGTAGTCCTTCCCGGGACAACTAGTCCCTTATCGGGGACATCCTATGCCACCATGATAGGGGCAGCAGTAGCTGGACGTGTGCTGGATTTTGCGAGACAAAAGGATAACCGGGAGAAAATTCTTCACATCAAAAAGCTCAACACTGTTGAGGGGATGTCAGCGGTATTTGCGAAGATGGTAGGCGGTGGTCTTGACAACGGCTACCACTGCATTGCGCCATGGAGGATTCTCCCACCAGATGAAGTTCCAATCGAGGATGGTGCGAAAAGGCGTTTGAACCAACGCGCTGATATTTGCGAAACCATCTCTAGAGCATTGGCAGGCAGATGATGCAGTGTATTGTATCAACTCATTTATATTCTCTAAGGAGATTGTTTTGAACTTCTTTTCAATCAAGCATCCTCTCAAGCGGTAGAGATGGCTTCATCCAAAGGGGGAGCTAACCAAATTCTTACACGAGTTGTGCTCAGAGTCAGTCACCCTCACAGCCTAGCTCTCCTTGTTACAACATTGATAGGCGGTTAGCGAGTGACTCCTCTCCTAGGAGTGCTCCAACGCGGAGAGTAAAAATGGAGGACCAACAATGGTCACTTCATTGGTGGGAGACGCACTCAGTGTACGCGAGACAGGAGGATAACTGGGTCTTAAAAAGAATCCTACGAGGTTCTGGTGATATATCTGTTTACCTGCAGAGTAGATGGAAATTAAGGTGTTTGAGCAATTAGCAGCATGAGCCAGTCGCCAAAATCGTTCGTCAAGCTTAGCTTCAAAGCTTTCAGATGCATACACGTTGATGAACGGAATAAAAGCCTCTGCGTTTGCAGATGGCAGAAAAAAGTTATCTAACTGATACTCCCGCCGTAAAATCCCCATCTTTTTGATCAACGGTTCCTGGATGGCCTGGAAGGGAGTTATTATGCATGGAGGCATACTGCCATCAGATGCTCTTCTGTTATCACAGTCTCGTTCAATGTCTTCAATCCAAAATTTGAATCGTTTCCACAGCCATAGTGGCTAGAGACTTTCCAAGGAGCTCCCTTGATGGTTGCATCGTACCCATTACAATGCCCCATCATCCACATCAGAGCTAATAGACTGGCTAAAGTTTAACCTGCGCATCATGGCATCCACACATCAAGGCACCTACGCATGGGAACACATATGCATCACTTCACATGCCCATCCAGGCTCATGGAATTAGTCACCTGCCAATTTAAACTTCATGTCGCTGATTATATGTACCACGACAGCCCAGCTTCCACTCTACGTAAATAACTGGCAGACCAGACCACCGACCCCCCACCCTCTTTGGCGTATTACTAAGTTTGACTCTTGGTCCTTTATGTGGCGAGTACGTATCCCTCCTGCGTGCCTCGTGACCCTTCGGCACAGGTCATATTCCCAAGTCCCCGACGCCCGGCTCGCACGACGCCGACTTCTCGAGAAGATCTACGCTCCATTCTCAAAGCTTGAGAAGAATGGTCCTCAGTGGCTCGCTTTGGCCAAGTCCGGGCACGTTTGGGAGGACTACCACAAGCCTGCAGATAGCCTGGACCGCGGCTACATCAGACTGCAAGAGGTAGCAATATTACACTCAGCTCTCCCGGTATTCTATGACTGACCAGTTGATCTCCGCTTACAGAAGTTCAAATTCACCCTTCGGGAGATTGATATTTTGAAGGAATCTATGACGATTTCTGCCAATATCATAGCCAAGCGACTTGTTCTTGCCTACGCCCACCAGTCCGTCCAAATAGAGAATAACATCCTCGAGCTATGCGACAGCATCTTGATTCACGAGCATCTTGCCTCCAAATTCTTCAAGACAGTCAAAATTGCTACTTTATCCTCTCGATCCCTCATGGACTTACCTCTCCCTGATGTATCATTCCTCATTCCCGAGGCAGACAGAGACCAATTAATCGAGCTTCGCAATCACTTAGTCGCATCTCATTGGATTTCCGAGGCGTCTTTGGGGCAAAAGGGCACTTCAGGTCTAAAGGAGAGTGAGGTCCAGCACCTCTCGGCTCTCACGATGAAGGACTTAGCACGAGGCAATCACTATCCCTGTATTTTCGGGCCCAAGGTCAAACTTGGAGAGTATCGCCAAATACCCGTCGGGGTCAAAAGCAGCCCTATGAGTATTTTCCCTTACCCATCTGAGGTCCCGGCATGTATGACGCGCTTCTTCCAGTGGAGAAGGGTTGTCGATGACGAGAAGAAGCTGCACCCTCTGATCATCATTTGTCAGAGCGTAGTGTACTTCCTGCAAGTCCATCCGTTCACTGATGGAAATGGTCGGGTTTCACGAATGATAATGCATGACTATCTGCTGCGACATGGATATCCACCAGTCCTTTTCCAGCCTCTACAACGCCAAGACTATCTAAGCATGATCAGAAATGCGCATCACGGAAAGCCTGATGAGTTTGTAACCCGAGTGATAGAAACCCAGCTGGAAATTCTCGGCGAATTTCACAAAGATCCGGTGCAGAAGGTCGGGATGGAGAGGAGAAATGGAACAATCATATAAGGAGTCATTAAAGGCCGCGATAGATTAATTCTACTCATAATTACGGCTATTCTCACATATGCGGGTTATTATTCGCACACAAATACGCAGCTTACCCTCTAAGTCATAGCTAAATCATACACACATGCGCCCTTCGCCTAAGAGTATACGTTTAGGGTAAGGCCTAACAAATAAATTAAATAAAGTTAGTATTATGATATAGGCTTCCTGCACTACATATAGTCGCAACGGCCTGCTATATTCTTTTTCTACACAGAGGGTCTTAGGGCCAGGACCCCGAAGTCCTCGTCGGCCATCACCACCTTTGAGGTAGCGCAGTCCCCCGCCCGAAATGACTAGATCTTCATCCCCATCCGTGTTCATTACATTCATTAATCAAATCACTTCCATGTGACCAGATGCGAAACTTTGAGGATAAATTATTATCTCTTATGAAACAACACGACGTGCGGCTTAAAATCCTGCCTTCCCTGAGTATCTCAGACATCCCACATCAATATAGCCTCCAATATAATCACCTGCCAGAATAAAAGTCAGTTTCATTAATGTCAGGAATAAAGTTTGCACGATGTACTCACACTGTTGAAAAGCGTCGACGAACATGCCGTATGCTGTCGGCGTATCACCGCCAAGTGGATAGGCTACGTTCTGCGTATCAACTTTAGTGACACAGCCATCGATCCAGGATACGGTGTATGAGTATTTGAGGTCACTATGAGTAAGTTCATCAGACACTTCGTCATCTCCAGCAGCCAAATCAGACGATTGGTGATTCCCAAAAAAGTTGAAGGCATCGTTTTCCACGGCGTTCGGGTCCACGGTGCCTTTGTAATCATCCGGGTCGTTGCAGACGGGATCCTTGATCTCCAAAGGTGTCTTTGTAGCTGTGGGCTTTGCTGAGGTCGTCTTTGTACTAGTACTGGGCTTTGCTGAGGTCGTCGTTGTACTAGTACTGGTGCATACACAGAGACCTGCCCCAGGAACTATTGCCATCTTTACACACGTCGAAATCTTCCCGTCCGGACAGTCCTTTTCGCTGCAGTCGCTATCCTTGGCGCATCCAAGGCCAGTGTTTGATGGCTCAGCGCTGGAAGTTGTGGCAACAGTTGAGGTCGTTGTGCTTTTGCTTCGGCAGAGGCAGATCCGTCCGTCGGGGGTAAATCCCATAGTAAGGCAGTAGGGGGTTTCGTCCCTTTCGCACTCATAATCTCTGCAGTCTTTGTCTTGGGTACAAGTAATTCCAGTGCTGGATGGCTTGGTGCTGGAGGTTGTAATAGTAGATGCCTTTTTTTTGGAGGTTGTGGACGTAGAAAAGGTACTAGCTGTAGCTGATTCGGCCGTCTCCCAAGGGATTCTGCAGCTGTCACTAGTTGCTGTTGCGTCAGCGCGCTGGTAGAGATCTTCTGCTGGAGAAACAATATCCGCTGCGCGCTTGAAGAGAGGCCAGGGGTTCTCCCAGAAGCAGTACTGATGGTGCGGCTCAAGCTCGACACCGTTCCAGATAGCGCGCAAATCCCTGGTTTCACCTGGACTGGTTGGTCTCTGCCATGCGAGATTTATGAGGTGGTTTTTGAATCCCATTGGGCTTGTGTCGGCGACTTCGATTTGATTCTCCCACTTCATCTTAATGAAATAGGCGAGTAGACCGGCAGTGAGTGCGGCGGCTGCATCGAGTCAGTTATGGTCAATCTATACACCGTTGCGTGTTGCATCGCATACCATCTGATGAACCAAAAGATTGTCGATAAAACGGTTTGCCCTTTGAGAATTTGGTTGCTGGAACATACTCCTCTACTCTAGGAACAGGGATCTCGTCTCCTGGAGCCCAAACATGCGGGAGACCACGCGCATTATCTACGTTAGTGATTCCCGACCTCACATAATAATCGCCCTGACGTGTATCATGGGCAAGCGCACCGGCAACAATGAGTTCAGGGAGATCAATGTTTCCCGAAGCATCCTTTCCTCCGAATACGGCAGGGAATCCCGTTACCTCATCCTAGAATATGTCAGCATATATTTCCGGTTTCATCCGCTTGAAAGTTGGACTGAAAGTCCATGGTTACTTACAAGCCCATTATTTCCAGACCCGGTAACAGGAATAACTCCTCTTCGAATGGCAGCGGCAAGAAGCGCCTTCAGGCGGATTGTGAACCCCTCTGAATAGATAACAGTAGTCTCTCCAGCCTTCAAATCTGCATCATCTGTCGGTGGTCGTTGGAAGCTACGAAGCGACCAGTACACCGACATCAGCAAGATAGCCCTTGCTTCGCTGCTGTCACCCTTGAGGTCATCACAAATTTTGGAGAATCCTTCGATCCAGTCTTCCATGGTTGTGCCACCTCCGCGGACAAACCTGCGAGGCACCCGCACCAGTATTGGTTCAGTGCCGAATGGCATCACACCCACGGTTAACCCTCCCATGAGCGCAAGCATTGAGGTGCCATGAGTTTTAGCAGCCTTGGGTACACCCGCATTGGTATAAGAGTCGTCGTCACTATTCTTGCCGTCCACTTGGTCTATGTCTTCACCGATGTGAATGAAACGAATTGTTGATTTGCCATGTTTGCGGTATTGATCGAATTCCACCTGTTACAGTTAGATATTTCCATTCTGGTTAGGATCGTCGAGTTAGTTAGAACCTACCGGAATATCCAGGAAAGCTCCAGAATCCAGGATGTACACTGGGACTTTCTTGGCCTTGCCCTTTTTAATGATATCATTAAAGTAGTATCTCTTTTGGTAATCATCTAAGTTCCTGCCTTGCATTTGGCTAATGAAAGGGAGCTGCCAAGGTGGGATTTCTTCGTTAGCCTTCTTGGGTTTCGTATACACAACCCCAGTGGTTGGATCAAAAGTGCTTCGGGCATTAGAAGCTATCCTGATCTGTTGCAGGTACGCTGAAGCTACCTAGAGTTCAATTACCATTAGTACTAAGAACTGTGATCACCGTGGTAAAAGATGGGGAAAGTCTGCTCACCAGTGCGCTATTCTTGTTTCGAAATTCTGCTACAGTAGCACGACTGGATAGAATAAGCCAGAAATTAATACCCATAGTCTCAGTATCAGAGGTATATTTAACCTCTAACTTTGACTCAGATTGGTATTCCTGGAGCGAGGTCGTAATTGCATTAGTCATATCTGGATTAGTTCCATCTCGGGGATAGATAACATAGACTGCTCGTGTGTCGATTTCGCACTCATCAATCCCATCACTATCTGCACGTCGTTGGGCACCAGTCGCCGTAGCAGAAGGGTTAATACACTTCTTTGTGGTTGCAGTAACATCACACCCTGTCACAACAGAGGTTCTTGTCGTCTTACAAGCAGAAGACGCAGTGCAAGATACCCATGCATCAGTCACGGTGGTGACTGAGCAGCTTCTTGTTGATGTTATTGTTGCGGTGGCCATGGTATCTTCCACGTTGCAACCTACAATCCCTTGGCAAGTTGAGTATATGTTTGAAGCGGTTGTAATAGTGGCAGTTTGTAAGACAGAAACATCATATGATGTAAATGTTGCACAGAATGAAGCTGTTTGGGTCTCACATGATGTTGGCTTGTCGGAGTATGTGGCCTTTCCATTATTGCCTATACTATACGTGGATATTAGTCTTCTCTTAAGAATTAATCAAGGGGTAAATAGCGACTCACGTGATTGGAGGCCATGGTGGGAGCGTTCCATCAATGCTAATTCCTGAAGGGAAAATATGGGCTGGAGGGGGCGGGGGTCCGCTGTTAGTCGGATAATATTAGCAAGAGCTTCATAAAGAAAGATGATTGATCTCACATGTAGATACCAGGCGGAAGACCAAACATCCAGCCCCAAAGGTTAATAGCACCGCTTGATATGCAACTCTGTATAGGTGCGTTAAAACACGATTACTATGCTTTCTTGGTCATCTGTTTCCTTACCTGAAAAAACCACGCGTGACAACCAATATAGCCCGCTTCTGTAGGTTCCGGTCCGTCTGACTTTGTAACAGGTGTGATTGTGAAGCTTGGCCAAGTGCTGTAAGTCGTTAGGTCGTCAGTAGTTGTGACTGGAGAAGACGAGGTAGTCGGGGCTGCTGTTGGTTGCGACTCTGTGTCGGTTGGCTTGTAGGTTGAAGCGGATCCTTTTGATCCTGGGGCTCCGGACGATTGATCTTGATCTGAGGACGTAGGCCGAAAAGCAGTGTCAGTTGACTTCGGTCTAGTGGTGAATCCATCCGAAGCAGATGAAATCACAACACCGCTGGAAGAGGCTGGGGTCTCTTTTGGAGTACTCGTGGGAGTGTCTGAAACTGTTTCTGATTTAGTGCTGGGTCCGGATCCCGACTTGGGGTCTGATGTTGTAGCCTCTCCGGTTGTCTCCGTCTCTGTATCTTCCTTTCTAGTAGAAGTGCCGTGCTCTGACGATAGCAAGGACGAAGTGCCTATGCTATGGGAAATACTTAGTGTGGGTTCGCCATCAATAGAAGTAGGATCAGGTCTAGTTGTATCGCCACTCGATGTGGTATCGGTTCCAGCTACTACCGAGGTCTGGCCCGAAGGGTTTGAGGAATTAGTGCCCGTAGAGCTCGAGGCACGTCCAGTTTCTGACTCCTGGTCGAAGCTGTTGCTGGAGCCTGTAAGGCTGGTCTTGTTTTCACCGTCAGACGTTCCCGGGGCACCCGTTGCGTTTGGATCTGTGCCTCTGAAAGTAGTGGCCGTCGTTGATCCAACTCCAGGAGTTGGATCTTTGACAATTGAAGTATCAAGGTTAGAGCCGTCGGAACCTGTCGACGCCAAGACACCCGTCGGAGTTCCAGTATCCGGATCACCACCGGCACTGGTTGCATGGGTATTCGTGGTACCAGTGCCAGTGTGAGAAGAGCTATTGGCTGTGTTTGATTCATCCCCGGAGGTCGCCGTCATCGAGCTTTCAGATGATCCATCGGGAAGAGAACTCTTGGAAGATGTCGTCACTAGAACGCTTGTGGAGATTCCCGTCTGTGAGTCTTGGCCGCCGGGAGTGGTAGATGAGTCAAAGATGGTGCCTTCAGACAAATGTGTCTCAGGCTCATCTGCTCTTTGAGTTGTCGTGTCCTTCTCAGGCTTGTCAGAAACCTCAGATGGGGTTGGCTTGCTAGGCGAATCTGTGGGGTCCTGGCTATCACCAGAAGTCAGGCTTGCGGCATCGGTTGAAGTATCAATGTCGGAGGATATCCCAGCAGAGGCGGAAGTTCTGGTATTCTTTGCAGTAGACATAGCCGGGACATTTGCTGTCTTAGTGATTGCAGGCGCGGAGGTGTAAGTAGGTCCAACTACCTCTGTGGAAATAGAGACTCCTCCATCCAATGATGTAGTGGTCACAACTCGCTCACATTCTCCGTACGAATTGCACGTCGTGTCATCTGGGCAACATCCGTACAGACAACAAATAGTTCCTGCAGAGAGTTCAGTCAGAGTGGGCTATGTTATATCTTAGTCAACGTACCAGATCCACAAAGATTACGTCCTCCATCAGGGGTCTCGCAACACGTCTGGCCATACTCATCTATTGAAGCGCTACTGTTAGCCAATTTTGATATATGCGTCACATTAAAATAGGTTAAACAGTAAGATGTATAAGGAAAGCTTTGCAAGCATTGTGTCACTAACCTGATCCACATCGATCATGACACCAGTATTCACCACGGAAGCACCCGTGGGCTTCCTTTTCAACGATAGCATCAGTGGGTGCAAAACTGCAGAGAACACTTAGGAGCAGAAGCCCCTCCCGAGCAAAGCGCATGGTGATAACTGAAAGTGAAAAATGAATGCAGTAGATAGAAGTAGCTGTCACCAGTTGCTGTAGTAAATGAAGACTGTTGGATATCAAACCGGCTATATAGAGTAATTTAAGTCCTCACGTTCACCATGCTGCAGCAAAATTTATCCCAGGGCGCAGGCAAGGCTCAATTCCGACGTAACATAATAAGCCAGTTGGTTGCTCTGGCCGTACCCTGGAGTTGTTGTCCGAAGTACATGGTTTTGAAACACGGGTAGTTCGGTAGAATTAGTGAAGAAATCAACATGCAATTCGAAGTTTGGCTGCGGGGAATATTACTAGGCATGTAGCTCAGCCTCCCACAAGCACATGCACTTTCTCTTGGACAAGGGAGCAGTCTTCCGAACCGCCTTGAGACCTGGCATTTGCGAGACAAGGTGAATGATTACCCTCTGATCCTTTTTTGACGCGATAAGGAGCTATTCTCCAATAATGGAAAAAGAGTGCTATCAATCGCGCGTGTTCTCAAGGGCGGATTGACATTCTCCATTGTATTTTACGCTGCGCTGGCATAAGATCTTTGCTCGGAATTCTTGCACGGCATCTGAAAGGATTTGAATGTTGGAGCCAGAACAACTGTTGGAGCCAGAACGACTGTTGGCGCCGAACAACTGCGGCAGGGTGTGAACCTTCGGCAGCCCAACAAAGCCCTCGAATCCCAAATTATTTTAAGGGTGTGACTCGGAATTGGGGCCAGCCGGCTGATGGAACCCAACCTTGCCGAATAAAGAGGAAACGAGGAGGATGTTGGTTCAACTGGCCCAAGATCGGGCCGGCTCTCAAGGTAATCAACAGAAATAGTCAGATGGTGTTGCCACTTGTGGTGCATGCTATCAGTAGTTGAATTGATAGTGTCTGCATACTCCCGGCCCTCGGGGTTTTGGACATGTCCACCTCATCCGATGGATAAAATCCCGGGGAAATGATTAAGGGCAACGATTCGGCAGGACATGAGGTGATGCTGTAGCTTCGTCCCAGGTATAGCCTCGAGGGTGCTTAATCCTGTGAGCACGAGGGTCGGGTAAAGGTCTGGGGTGGATTTGCAGTTTTGGGGCGGGCCAACAGCCCCCAAGCTTCAAGCCTTATCGCTCACAGCCTCAGATCAGGTCAATATTTACCTGACATATTTAACTTGCCGCAAATACGCCTTACGAAGGATCTCGGTTGGACAAAAGTCCCAAAGGCCCTGCACCGCCAAGGATACATACTTCCTTCAGCGCAGCACTTAATGCTACGGACCAGTTGGTCACTCCCCTGCATTGCAGAGTACAGTCTGCCTATAGTATGCCGCAATGTTCAGCTGGTGTTGGCTCAGTGCATTCTGCTTCTGGTCAAGCGTATCCCGGGATGAGTTATCAGTCGATCACTGTCAGTTACAGGCGCATTCACCCACCCACTGATGTACGAGAATACGAGCCATCCTTCCAGGCAGTTATATGTAGCTTATAACTGACAAGAATAAGCTGCATAGCCCGATGATTGTGAATCCTTCTGTAGGAATGTTTCAAGCTACGCTCCACCATTTGACTGACATGGGTATTGTACTTGTGTCACCTAGGATCATGTGACTAGCAGGATCTGCCCATCAGGTGATCGAAGGATTATCCATAACTACCAACAAACCCCAAATTGCTAGGGTTAAAAAAAAACCAACACACGCATCGTGGTGGCTGAGTACCATTTCACATCACATCAAAGGCGACCCACTCAGCAAGTCCAAGCTTCAATGCATCAGGGACTAACTCTCCCCATTCTACAGAGCGTGTCTTTGATCATCCCCAACTTGCATTAATCTTTTTATTTTTCGCCTGAAATGCCTCCTCTCACGCAGGAACAATCAGAGTCACTTGATCAATACTTTGACAAGTTCTCACCCAAACACCAGTTCCGGATCTCTGACGCTTCAGTACTGGTCTGTGGCTATCAGGACAGTGACAGGGCCGGGCCAATAGAGGTCATCAGTAGAGTATGTACAGAGCATAAATGCTAAGACAGCAGATGCTCTATCTGACTCTTAACTGATTAAGATTTAGCTTCGTTCAGCTGATCCCTACCAAGCTTATGTCTCTGGTCTCGCTGGGTAAGTTATTACTTACCTCCACTTCGAGTTTTCCATTAACTCACACATTCAACGGTGAAACTGAGTATTGGTCAATCGCTCTACAAAATTGCAGACTGACGATGAATTTAAATTGGCACCCTTTTGGAAGGGATTCGGCAGAAGATAAACTTTATCTGGGTTACATACTAACTAAAGCCGATGCCCTTATTCTCACCTACAACGACACGGATCGAGAAAGCTTTGAGGCCCTTGTTAAGTTTTATAACTTACTCAAAGGCTTCCTCGTTTCATCACTGGAGCTTTCACATAAGTCAGCCCAACCTGGAACAAAAGTAAAGCCAGAGTCCCCATGGTGCCGACTCAAGATGTACCTAAAAAATGTGTGGAGGTATGCGAAACGGGAGGATCTAGTCCTGGAGATGGATCCAGGTCCAAGACCGATATTGGTGATTGGCAATCGCTGCCCCGATCGCCCATGCATTGTTCCGCGGGAAGAAGGAGAAGAGCTTTCTAGGAGGATTGGTGCTGACTTTTATATGATTTCAACTATGATGCTTAATTGGGGCGATTGTAATGTGCTAGAGCAACTTGCTCCGCGATTGGTGTTCCAGCAAGCCTGCGGAAGAAAAAGAGGGGAAAATATAGAAACATGGCTAAGATATCCAGTTAAATAATCAGTCGATGTTGGATCTTAATTAATAATAGCCAAGTGGAGGTTGAATAATGATTTGCATGGCATGCGACACTCACCAGTTATATGCTACGTCAAGGCAAACCCACCATGATGCAGAATCATAGCCGGCATGGAAAAATACGGATTAACACCAAGCGAGTTATCCGCCGCCGCCGCCCATTTCCCAAGCACAATGAACAAGCCATCGATCATCGAAGACTCATCCACCTCCACGCCACCGTCGTATAGCGCCTAGTAGCTCCCCACGGACGTGACTAGCTGCGGGACACAACTGACAATTTGCAGCGTACACTTTTTCTCTCTTGGCGAACGATCGTGCGCACACGGCAAGGCCGCTGGAGAGCCAGCACGCCAGCCGCCAGCAGAACCCGGGGACAGAGCTCTCGCCGACATTGTTGCCCTGGTAGCATCAGAGAGAGAAGCCGGCGATGAGGGAGCCGTCGTCGCGAGGCGGGCCGCCGTGCGCAAGTTGAACCGGATCTAGTTCCGCCTTTGAGTTCTGGTCGACATCACGCATATTAAAGTTTCTACAACAATGCTTGATAGAAAGACTTTCAGCCCCATATGCATCACCGCTACTGTTGATGCAGATGCTAAAAGACAGGTATACTAAAAGGCACAACATCCATAGATTCGATCCTTAGCACACCTGCTTTGAGTTGCAATAAGACTATGTTTGTTTCGGTTCATCACTCCACTCGATATAACCGTATTCCTCCAATCTATCAATTCCCGGAAAGTCCTATGTTATTAATCCCCAAATGTGTGATGAAGGCTACTTCGCATCATTAAATATCAATTTATAGGCTAAGATATTATTTTATCGCTCTATAACTATGCACTCGTGTACCCAATCTCATATAGATGCCGCCTCCTTTAAGCCTGCACCTAATCTACTCATCACTGTTGCTTCAGGTATGCTCCTCAAATCTTGAAAAAATAAAACAGTTACCTGATTTATAGATTTCAGGATTAGTTCTCTTCGTTTTCACTTTCCAAGAGCCCTCTCTCCTCTTCAGCGACTGGTCTCCTTTGCTCCACTGGCGCCTTCTTCTGCAGGCTGACCCAGACAGCTGCTCCAATAATCAACATACTTCCGAGAAGGCTTGTAAGTGGTGGTGTAGTTCCCCAGACAACACGCTCAATTATAAGCGCAAAGATCATTTGAGTGTACTATTGGCATGTTAGATAACTGGTGGGGCTTTTTATCCTGAGAAACCTACAATAAGATTTGTTGCCCTGCCTGCTTTCTCCCTCTTTAGTCCCTCTGTTAAGAAAACTTGTAGCAAGAAACCCGAGATACCAATGGAAGAGAGAAGGATCCTGCACACGTCAACTGTAAGCTACTTTCCGCGTCATAGCCGGTTGCAGACTTTACCATTGTGTAGGAGTTTGAGGGATCTCGAACTGCAGATTTGGATGAATCATAATAATCAGGAATGAGCTGATACTAGCGAATACAGCAAAGTAATTGACGCTCACTAGCGAGTGAGCTCGCTTTCCAATTGTACGGATAATGGCGTAGGCTGTCGCAGCTGAGAAAGATCCCAGTATCGCGCAAGCTATGGCGATAGAGCGCTCGGCAGGGTTCGCTTTAACTGGGGGGAGTATACCCCCTTGAATATCGATACCGAGGTGTGAGGAATCATTGTTGGCAGAATGGGACGATAGACTGTCAACATCGTGACTTGGGAACAGAAAAGCCGGCCGAGCTATGACCAATACCCCCATGAATGCGATCAAGCTAGCGGAAGCTTCTTTAATCGTGAAGGGTTCCTAATTTTGAGAGATTAGGATGACAGGTCCATGTGTCATTGCATTTATGAAACTAACATTAAGAATGACCCAACAGACGAACGCTGTCAGTGTAGGGACAAGAAACGTAATTACGGTTGCTTCGGAGATGTCGAGGTATGATAACGAATCTGATTCCAAGTGTCAGCGCACCATTGTTCAACGTGATGGGTATGAAGCCATACAGTATAGACCAAATAATCCCGTGGAGCCTGCGATGCCTCTAAGAACGAGTAGTCCTCTGACGCCGGAGTGGCCCAAGGGAAAGTCCGGAACCTGCGTGTACCACATGTACAAGGATCCGATCACAGCGGTGGCGAACATGCGCACGAATATAATCTGCAGTGCATGAATCTTTGGCTCAAAGCCGGTCTCAAGTAGTCGGGTGGTCATAGACATCTGTCATGTTAGCACACATCACTTGTGACAGTAGATCACTCTCTGCCCGTGCACTTACAACAGAGACAAATATTTGCGCCACAAAGACGAAGAAAAGACCAATGTTTTTAGCGTAAAACGCCTTGGCCTTTAACCAGAAGACATTGCTTTGGTTCTCTGGGCCACGTGCCTCTGCCGCATTCTCATCAACGGAGATCAAAGGAGACGGTAGGTTGGCGTCAGCTGCGCTCTGTACCAGTGACGTGGACAAGCCCGAATGACTTGGCTTTGCAGCTGAGGGCTTCACTGTCCCATATACCATCCTTACGGTCTGCCTGGAAATTCCAGGTGTGCTTGTAGACTCCTTGTTGTATTTTTCCAATGGATAGCCACAGCTGTGAAAAATAAATCCGCGAAGGCGATTGCGGGGTTTGTAATCAATGAATGGGCCTACAGTGCAAATTCCCCCCTGACCACCGTGTTTCCTGTGAATGTGGATCTTCTTTATCGAGGCTACGGCTTTTAGTGTAATTAACTGGAATTAACAGGGTCTCTGTTCTGAATAGAGAATCGCTTTCTTCGCCAAGGGCGATTTTGTCCTCTGGTCCAAACTCTACCCGAGACCAAGCACGAATTTCTGAATCAATGTCGCGGCTCGGCAATTTTACCTGGTCTCGGAGATCGACGGATGACGAAGCACGACATGTCGGCCGACACGACCATGTTCAGTGTGTCAATTATGCTAGCGTCGACACTTAGGAAATTGTGGGCATCCGTTCGCCCCATCCGTTTTCTACTCTGGGCTTGCTCGGCCGATCATCACCACAAGTAGCCGCACGGTCAGTTGGATCGCGATGTTCGGCGCGTTGTTCTCAGGTATAAGTATAATGTGGTTCTTGGCTTAAGATTCAACGACTTCATAGATATTCTATCACCGAGAACTTTCACAACCGAAACCCTAAAGCGAATTACGACCATGGACCCAAGCTCGGAAACTCAGGAAACCCAGTTGGTATTTCGAGATGGGCGTAAAAAAACACCACTTGAGTCTATCGTTCAGGGGAATGCAATGACAGCGATGCCGGTCTTTTCAGATGTCGCTAAAAAGCGAGCTTTCATGTTGGAGCACATGGCGCATGCATTCCATGTTTTCGCACGCAGAGGCTATAGTGAAGGGATGGCAGGTCACATCTCACTACGCGATCCGGAATTCCCTGACAAATTCTGGACCAATCCGTATGTTCTTTTTTAACAATCTTAACCAAAAATTGATAATTTGACCTAATCCGTTGGTAGAATCGGTGTGCACTTTGCCTTGCTAGAACCAGAAGACATGGTGTTGGTGAATGAGGATGGAGAGATCATCGGCGGGAATACAAAACGCTCCGTGAATGCCGCAGGTTTCCTGATTCATTCGGCAATCCACAGAGCCCGCCCAGATGTCATTGCAGCATGCCACTGCCACTCCCGGTTTGGAAAGGCCTGGTCAGCTTTCGGTCGACCCTTTGAGATGTTGAATGGAGACGCGGCCATGTTTTATGGAGAGGCCCAAGCCGTGCTTGCGAGTTACGGCGGCGTTGTTTTCGACGAGAACTTGAGCAGTCCCGTGGCAACAGCTCTGGGGCCAAAAGGCAGGGGTCTAATTATGCAAAATCATGGTCTGCTTACCGTTGGTCAAACTGTTGACGAGGCTGCATATCTTTTCACCTTGATGGAACGCTGCTGTGAAATTCAGTTGCTCGTCGAAGCTGCCACGAAGGAGGGCTTAGAAAAGAAATGCATCGACGAAGAGACTGCCAAGCACACTTGCGAGACAACCAGCGATCCGGTACGTACCATTGAAACTTTGGGAAAATTGATACTGACGGTTTGGTATCAGGACTCCTTGTATTGTGAATTCCAGCCGGATGTTGAGAACGAAATAAGATTTCGAAAATTGCAAGGCTATGCTTGATACATCTGGACTATACTATCGCATAAGGCAATACAGTGGCTGTTTAATCCCAACCGCAAGACATATACCTTGAGAATATGTTTTAAGATAGGAGAAGTTTGAGCTTGGAAGTTCTGAGCACTTGTCTCCAGCTCAGGTCAAAAGTTCCAGTTTCCAATCTTGACTCCCAGACGACAGGGATGAACTGCAAAGCCGTTCTGAAGTTCCCGTTTCCACTTTTGTCGGCCAGACGTGAAAGCAATTGAAGTATCTTCTCTTTTAACAAGTCATCGGTAGCTTCACACCCAATGACGAACGCAGCCCAGCAAATCCCAGCAGCAGCGAAATTGGCACGGTCGCTGGTCAGTCTCTCATATTCCAGAAGATGAAGTAGTGTCTTGTCCACAAAGTGTTGAATTAAGACGGGGTGGACATGGCGAATATCCCGATAGAAGCATATGATGAGGGCTGTATGGACTGCTGCGCTTGTGCTCTTGAAGGACGGGTCTTTTTCGTCTTTCGCATTTGGCGCATTATCCATCTGGGTTGTGTTTGGGCCCTCCAGGGTCCATTCACAGATATCTCGTTCAAGTATTCTAATAATATCCACATCGATGGGATCTTTAAGATCTGCAAGATCAGCCTCGATCATGTTGATAACGTGAGTTGTGCGTGATATAAGGCTGATCAGAGATTCTGAGAGGCCAAATATTTCATCGAATTCCGAAGTGATATGTGTATAGGAAACTGGGGCACCGTTTAAAAAAGACTCGAGCATCGCTGGCCGCAGTTCTTCAACATCCTTCGTCTCCATGAAAGCTTGAGTCCTTAAGGATGGAAATCTCGCATCTCCTGATGCATGGAGATTTGCTTTCGTAGTACTAGATTGTGAACGCGATCTGACCCCAGAAGCTTGGGGCGATCGCTTTGCTGTAGGATAGACGTGTGTTACCTCTTCCATGACTCGAGTGTATAAAAGCATGTTGCATACCGTTTTGAAGTCTCGAAACTGTCGGTTCTCAACTACAGAACGTCGCTCAATTATTCTCTCGGCAGCCAAGAGGAAATGCCTTGCCTGATTTGCCCTGCCGCTCATAACCTGTTACCAATTAGTGCCTGACGATGGAAGCATTATAAAAGTGTGAATGACCCACAGATATTGTGTTCATGCTCATGGTCGCTATCACGAGCTCGTCGGTTCCACCTGGGCGTTGCTCATCGGCGCCAGATAAAGTTCCGATCCTCAATTTGTCATAGGCTATCTGGCAATACTCAGTAGCTTTGAGTCTCCAAAACGTTGTGTTGTCGAGTTTCGGATTTGAAGAAGCGTCGAGGTTGAAGGCGCAAACAGCCAAGATGCTATAAAGCAAGGAGGTTCGGAAGTGATCTGCACTACCCCAGATGCTGATCTCCGACACAGCCTGCAAGGCGCTTGGTAGGTGCAACACCTTCCAAGGAGGATAGGGATTCTGCTTGGGACTAAACGAAGCGAGCATTTTCGTTTTGTAGTGGTCAAGCAAAAAGTACGTCGTGTCTGGCAACGCATTCGCAAAACTACTTGGATTATGTACCAACAATCCAATACCATCTGGTATTGGCGGTTGTCCGTCATCGGCTACTAAGACAGTCTCTGAGTAGGAAACCCCAGCTGTACCGGGCAGACATTGTGGTCCAAATGCGTATGTATCGTCACGTCCAAAGACAGAAGGTAGCTGGGTATTATCTTGAAGCATTGAACCTCCGAGATAATCCCAGGGTGCTGAGTTTAGCATGCCTTGATTTGTAGCAGCGTTGTTGTTGACTGGAATTATATTGGGGTGGCTGTCGCGTCTGTAAAATGGGGAGGATATAGCATTGCTTGACTTCTCCGTCGTATGGTCTATAGCTGGTGATCTGGATTCGTCTGTTGTGAAATTCACGCCAGATGGAGTAATAAAATCTTGGTGAGAGCACTCGCTCGTGGTAAAATGTCGCTCACAAGTCTCTGAAAGTTGTTCAAAGACTTTTATTAAAAAGTTTACATGTAAGCTAGTAATTCTTCAATGACTGATTGCATTTTTAAGTATTACTTACAGTTGGTTTGAGTTGAGAGCTGACAGGCGGACTGTCGATCCGAGTCGCACAGTAAAGCACCATGCTGGTCCGAGGTAAGCAATTGAGAGTGCTGAAGATTCTCGGGAAAGATAATAGAAAATAAACCAATGGAGCTTGAGAAGCGGCTATCACTGTTAACAGTCCTGTCGAGATCATTGCAGATTTTGTCGATGTCGGCTCCACCAATAACCTGCTTGATAAGTTTGGAGGTGGTTATCTGTTCCGAATCTAATGACTGTTAGCCACGATGATACATGCCTCAAGATCAAACACTCATTCTCCTGTTAGTGTGCCAATAAACTAAAACTAACGTCGTAGTGTTCAAATGAAGAGCAAGTAGGATGGGAGGTGGATTGTTGGTGCCTACGCTCTACCACCGAATAGTTCAAGCAAATTTGTGGAGATATGGATTGAATGCGAAGCATGATATGGGTAATCTACAGCCGTCACTGTCCTGTGAAAAATACTTGACGACCGCGTCTTGAAATATCATCTAACGGTGACTCTTGCTTGGATCTTCCTGCGATGTTGCTTTCCGCGAAGTGTAGGGTAGGTGGCAGCCAAGTGAGAACCTTGTCCGTATTTTTCCGTTGACAGACTAAATTGAGGCGAAGACATGCGGAACAAGACGGGACAGCTGCATCGCAGCGCACCTTTCGCCCCTTACATGTTAAACACTTGGCCATTATTATGGGTTTCTCATGCTAGAAATAGCATTGCCATTCAACCTTTATCAAGCTGACTTGAAGAAAACCGGGTGTTGACTGAGGGGTTTATTATCTCTGACTCGTTTGGCTTTGAGCCAGCGACGGAAAATCATCGGATCAGTTGCTCACAGAAAAAGGTGCCCCCCTCATCGATGGAATGGAGTGGTTGATAACAGGCTAATGAAGTCATTCTGATGTCTGATTGGTTTGTCAAGCACGGAATATTCCACATGGCCCGCACCCGAATACCCCTGAGAAGCTGATGACTAACAAATACCCTGGACGAAACAGACACTTAGCCAAATACGCTCACGAGCGAGGAAGGAGGAAGGCCTTTCCTTCATCTCAATCAATAGCTGTGTTACGACATGCGGTTTCGTCATCGCTTCCCAAGAACAAGCCCCGTTTTAAAAGTACTCTTCTTTCTTACATGTTTGACACTGTTCTTTATCCTCGCCAACAAGTATGGGTCCTCTGAGGTAGCACGACCAGAAGCAGGCAGCCCTAATGCCTACGTCTTTTACGCTGCCCAGGATGAATATGCCTGCTCGGTCCTCGTCAATATCCATCTGATAAAGACAGTTCACCAATCAAAGCACCGCATTGTTGTCTTGGTGTCCAACGATGTCTCCTCGAAATACCGGTCTTCCTTCAAGTCCATGGGCGCCGAGGTCATCAAAGAGAAACCCATGCCTCTTCACCCCAATAGTAGCGATTACTATCGCGGTTGCTTACTCAAGCTGGGGGCTTTCAGAATGCACGAGATTGACCCAACCCTACGCCGCGTCGTCGTACTCGATGCAGATCAACTCATCCTGAAAAGTCTCGATCACCTCTTCGACCTGCCGCCAACAGATCTTGCCGCCCCAAGAGCTTACTGGCTCGACGACTCTTTCTTAAGCAGCACTCTCATGCTCATACAGCCCACCGCTAAGCTATGGGACCAAATCAAGCAGACAGTCGCGACTCTCCCACCGCACCAGTACGACATGGACATTGTCAATGCGCTTTTCGGAGACATAGCTGTTCGACTTCCTGGTTCGTATATCGTGTTGAACACCCATTGGGAAGACTGGAGTCTCCCATCCTGGTTCGAACCGAGAGCCACTGCATCAAATGTCGCGGCTCCCGTTGCCTCACAGGCAGCATCCGACCAAGACATGGAGGATCTTCTTGCTCAGTCCTATGTTCTCCATTTCACTGCTGTTGGCAAACCATGGACGTATGATACATGGACGGTGAGTGAGTTAAAACCTGATGTGCACCAACTCTTGCTCCGGCAGTGGGAGGAATGGAGATTGATTGCTATGGAAGTGTGTCCGAGTGGGGTGATTGATCACCTCTGATATGGAAGATACCACTGGGCTAAAAGGAAGAAAATTTGTATTTTGAATGGGTGCCAACCATGGGAGTTTATGTAATATAGAGTAACTCACAATCATTGGCGTATCAACCAGCTATTTAATCCTTAACGTAGCGACGGACGAGAACATGCATCGTAATATACACACAGACGCCGAAGCCCAGCATGCCAGAAATAACACCAAATCCTAAAAGATACTTTGGTGCATCATCTGAGGGGAACAAATACGCTCCGTAGATCTGCGCAAGGTTTCCCATGCCGTTCATCAGTGCGAGGGCTATAGCGCGCACTTCGGCATCCATCGATCCAAATGTCGACGAGGCGAAACTCAGCGACACAGCATTGGAGGCCCAGAGGCCTGCCGCCATGAGAACAAGAAGAGCATAGCGGGCGGTGAAGTTGTAGACGACACAGACGGCGATAGACGTAATCATGGAGAAAGTGAGCCAGCCTGCAATGACGAGTCCACGATGATTGGGGATCTTGTCGGCGAAATACCCGCTGATAGCGGTGCATACAAACGCGACGGCGTAGATAGGGACCTGTATGCAATTGTTAGATAATCTGCATCATGTATTAACTGTGCATGGGTACAACATACAGTCATGTACTGGGCTTGGACAGTACTGGTATATCCGAGACCCTTGACCAAGGTAGGGTAAAAGTATGACAGAGTGGATGAACCAACGATGACCTAGCACCAGATTAGTTTTGTTGGAGTTATTATGGGGCAAGTGGAAAATACCATGTAGCCGAGGATAAATCCCCAAGTCCTCCAGTCTCCAAGAGCGAGCAAGAATGACTTTCTTTTTCCGATCTTCTCACCGTCACCTCTCACAGTGACACTGTCCTCTCGCAACCTCGCAATGGCGATAGCTCTCTCGCGCTCTGTGAGTCTCTTTGAGTTGGCGGGGAAATCTAGCAGGATGAATGTTGAAATGCCGGCCCATCCGACGGTGGCAACACCCTCAACGATGAAGAGCCAGCGCCATCCACGGAGGCCGTGGGCTCCTTCGAGGCCACCAGTAATGGCACCTGCCAGTAGGCCACCGAAGGCTCCCGAGAGGATAGCTGCGGACATGAAGACGGCGAAACGCTTGGATTGTTCGCCTCTCTTGTACCAGGAGGAAATGATGAGCAGAATGCCGGGAGCAAAGCCGGACTCCATGATACCGACGAAGACCCGGAGGATGATGAGATGGTGGTAGTGCTGAACGAGAGCCATAAGACAAGTCAAGACACCCCACACGGCCATGATGGCGGGCAGGTACAGCGATGGGCGGGTTCGGACCAGGATCATATTGGATGGCGGCTCGAACACAACATATCCGACTATTTCCTATTAGCCATTCTGTTTATGACAGTTAAGATGGAACTCTGGGTCTTACCGAAGAAAACAACGAGAATTGTGCTATACTGAGACGAAGTCAAAGCAAGGTCATCAGCCATACCGGCGATCTTGGCATTGCCAATGCTGAAAAAGAGGTCAGATATGGTTCAAAGAACTTTACACGCAATGCAGGCAGTTGCTCAAACTCACTTAGTTCGGTCCATGTAGGACAGCAGGTACATGAGCCAAATGGTGGGCAGGAGGAACAAGTCGATCTTTTTGACGAGAGCCTTCTCCTCCTCCTCGGTCCAAGTGATGTCTTGGTCCTCGACATGCTCGGACGGCTTATCGGAGGCATTTTTGAGGTCCATCTGGTCGAGAGACTCCATGGTGAGACGGTGCAGAATTGCCCGGCTGCTGCGTGAACAAGAGCGCGGATGAGCGAACACTCGGAAGACGATTGGACGGTGCTGGTCGGTGATGTGCGTGGGAGTTGTTGTAGCACTTGACCGATGAGTTTGGCTTGAGGGAGAACGATTGAGTGGTCAGACACTCTGTATTTGAAGAAAACATCACAACGCGACGATTGGAGATGTTTCCCCAGAAAGCCTAAAGCTATGACGCTTGATTACCCCATGGGGAGTCCGGGGCCTCCACCGCGCGGGGAGGGAATGACTCGAAGATGGAGGCGCTAAGAGCCCAGGCTCCCTGTGTTCGGGCGAGCGAAGCCAATCGCAGGGTGTAGCGAAGCACAAGTCTGAAACTTTGGTCCTCGATGCGAACGCCCTTCTCCACTGTGGCTTCGATACGAGGCCCGTCGTCCTGCACATGCACCGTTGGACGTGACCTTGGAAGAGTTCTCTCCCTCAGTCAACCCCTTTACATCGGTTGAATAGTTGTGTAAACGCTCAGACTGAATGGACGTGCGAGATTCCCCAACAGTCAGTGCCGGCCGGCCCAGCTACACAAATAGTGTGCTTTGATGGCTTTGTAAGATGATCCGCCTGCATAATTCGTGAACAGGCCTCCTCGAAGCACAGTAACCATCACGCCGATGCCATTGTGATGTCAAATCAATTAGAATTACTTACTGCCAGCTTCACCAATTATTTTGAGATAGGGCACCCGGGTGTATATTCCACCAAATCCTGATCGGTATGTCATGGAATGTGCAGGCGCTTCGTAGGTCTTCATTCATCATTGCACGGTTGCGGGAAACATTGACCACTCAATCTAAGTACCTGGGGGGCAAACTTCAAGCTGAATCGATAGCTTGATCCGACTAAGAGCATAGCTGCACTTGACCAAGTCCATGTGATGCATACTTTGCGGCTGTACATTGGAACTAGATTCGCCTCGAGGACACATCGATCTCCCGCAGAGCAAGATTCACAGCTGTCTCGTGATACCCCCGCAGATTATTCCAGGTACCGGAGTCCCCGGGCGATCGGTTCAAGGGCCTGGAGAAGATCATAGTGAAGTCGGCCTGTCGTACTGATTCCAGACCAATCAACCCAAGTTGTACACCAGGGACAGGGCCAATCGGATTATTTATTCATTGGCCTTGCTGAAATATTCTACCAACTGGTTGGATAACCTTGAGGAGATCTGATCTTCGTTGTGCTTGATGAAGACGCCCAGCTTCCTGGGTCTTGACCTCCGAAAGAGGATTAGAGGTCGCAGTTTAATTAACTGTCTTGCAAGATAATCTTATTGAGATTGGAAATAGCGGCTACGATCAATAGAGCATATCTATGATTTTGAGAAATCTCCAAAGGTATAATTTACTGAATCTGGAGATAATAATTCAGTTAGGCCTTGCCAGTGCTTCCGCAGATGTCCATCCATCGCTCTGTTTCTTTTTGTAGCACGTCCATGCCCTCATCCATCAGCTGCATCAATGGCTTGCGTGCATTTTCCTGCAAGTGGACATTCCAGACCTCCAATATGAGCTTATTGACATTCAGCTTCACTGATCCATTCTGTATGCATTGCCTCATGATGTCGGGTGTAAAGTCGTTTGTGCCGTGAAGAGCTACCATCACTCGGCCCTCGACCTGTTTGTTAACGCTCGATAATCGGGGGTAATCGAGCTCGGGGCCTCGGGGTCCGTAGTCGCCGTGGATGTTCCCTATGCTCGGTGCGAGGAGGTCAATGTCAGCAGCAATGAATTCTTCCACCTGCTCTGGAGTGGTGAGGAGTGCTATTTCCACCATGTCAGCCGAGTAAGCCTCAGTAACCTGTGCTGGTATTTGCCTCACCCTCGAGCGCGCCTGTGTCGGCGATTCCTTCTTCTCCACCGTTGATGCGCCCACTTTCGGCCTCCACAGCAATGTCATGCTCATGGCACAGCCTTGTTAGTACTTTCGTCCGTGCCAAGTTTTCTTCATGGTCGTAGTGGCTCATGTCCACCATTATTGAGTCAAAGGGATAACTGGTGGCAATCTCTCGTATCTGGGCCTCGTCTTGCGCATGGTCTAGATGCAATGATAGCGGCACAGTCGCAGACTCCACTGCCGCTGCTGCTGCCCACGCTAATGTTGGGATCTGTTTCACCGTTGAAGGAAATAGTAGAAGGATAAGTGGCGACCGCTTAGCCTCAGCGGCACGCACAAGGGCGGTGAGGTGTTCAATGTTGTAGCTGTTGCCTCGTCAATGCCATCCTTGCAGGGCTCTCGCTCAATCGGTCATTTACCAGATGATAGCTAGGACACCATATTTGCCTTTCGTGGCAGCCCGCAGGATCTCGAGCGTACGATTTTGCCTCCCCGCATTCTTCTCAAATGATGCATCCATACTGCAAGTCCTTTGGGGGGTTTGGGAATGTGCGTGGGAGGTGTGTCGACTAGGGTTGGCTTAGGTGTGAATTCGGCACGTCCTTGCGGTGAAATGGGTGGCAAGCCATTATTACCTATATCTCAGACAGGCTCATCACATGTTCATTAGCGTACGGATGGGTCTTGGCTACTTGGCTACTTGGCGCCACTTCCGATGACTGGGTATCGAGACGAGGGCACCCTTGCACGGAGCTGACCGCTTTGGCCTCGAAGCGAGGTATTCATTCGCCCTCGATGCACTGGAATCTGGCTTCGGCTTCACACTTTCCTTTTCCCTTTCAATGTCGCAAAAGTCCCCGAAGCGAGATATTCATCTTGGCCATGCTGCGGTCTGGGGTATTCCTATTTGGGCTTCACTCGTACTCAACGCATTCGCGTCGTGTGCGTTCGCAACAAAGTGGGGTGGTATAAAAGATGGTTCATCCTGGTTGCTGCATCCTATCTCGAGGCACTGAAATAGTATTCCCAGCTATGCGACACGCTGTTTTCGTCTAGAGGTTGAATCATTCTGACCATGACCCGTACATACGAGCTTTGCGAAAACGCCCTGGAGATGTTAACTCCCCAGCCTCGCACCCCCAACCACCATGAAATTCCGGCCATGGTCAATTTAGGACTGGCCAGACGTGACAAACACGACATAATTTTGAGGTTGTGCATGGGCTTCATTGTTGACCTTGGTCAGAAATTAAATTGCAACCCTAAGTAAGTTCAGCGAAATAAAACAATATAATTCCTGACTATCGCGACATTGCTGACCAGATTCTGCGACAGGTTCGCTATCCGTAAGGCCGCGCTCGGGATTGCCTTGTACAAGTATGCCTTAAAATACTCGCCAAAGAACTCCAATTACTTCAACCGAGACCGTATTATTACATCTGATTGTATGCATTGTACCTGTCGCTCTTTTCGAAATACTAACACTCATAGGCAAGTCTTGGCTGTGGCAATATCCCTTCTTGCACTTAGTGGGTGCCACCAGTATGACAGTGGATCAACTGCAAATGTACAACTCAATACGTATGGACTCCCGTTATGACAATTATTCGAAATCTAACGCGACACGCTTCATAGGTGCTTCTGGCCCCACCGGCCAGGGTATTGATCACGCTGTCAGCATGGCGATAGCAATGAAGAACCTAGCAGCCTTATATAATAAGCCCGGGTTTGAGGTAATCGAGAACATGACTTGGTGTGTGGTCGACGACCCTTGTCTTCAACAGGGCGTCAGCCTTGAGGCAATCTCCGTTGCCGGTCACTGGAATCTGAATAACCTCTGTATCATCTATGACTCAAATTCCATTCCCTGCAATGGGGTGGCTGATGCTGAAAGCATTAAACATGTCGAAACCACGATGCGGGAAACCGGTTGGAATGTAATAGAAATTCCGGATGGAGCCTCAAACATCACAGGTAAGTTGCTCCAATATTGAGACGTGATAAAGGCGGGTCTCTCATAGGCCCGTCGGTCTATTGTTTGACTTTTTTGGACGATTCACTGTATCCATTGCTAACCAGTCCTCTCAGCTATTACAAATGCCCTATTCTCCGCGAGGACGAGCGACAAGCCAACCTTTATTAAGATCCACACATCAATGAGATTCGGTTCCTTCGAGGCCGCGGACGCAAGCCAAAACGTCGGGCTTCGAGCTGACGAAGTTTCGAACATTAAAACATCCCTCGGCCTCAACCCGGATGAGATATTTTACATGCCTCATGAAGTTTACGACTTCTTCGCAGATGTCCGCAGCTGCGGTGGTATGCACGAGGCCGAATGGCAAGCGTCTCTCGACAAATATGAGCGACACCACCCATTCCTCGCTGACCAGCTTCGCTTTCTTGTTGCTGCTAAAACACTCAATAATCGACTTGAGTGTCTTCCTGAACAGTCGCCAAGTGGTATCGAAGTTACAGAGCTAAGAGACTCAAAAGGACTACTGTCAATTGGTCATCTCACTCCAGAAGTGCAAATACCAACATCTGAGGGCCACCAAGCTCATATCGCCCCACAAGAAAGGATCCGGCCCCGCAAAGGTAAGAGGGCAAGGCATCAACCCACCATTCTTCCAGCTCCTTACCCAGATGTTTCCAACAACCTCCATATCCGCCCTTGCGATTCCGAAGAGGCTGCTGGCGCTTTTCTCGTTGCTATCCAATCTGATGATAGAACCACCATCATCTCACTCCCACAACAAAGCCCCGCTCAATTTCCGCAATACTCATCCCGTGAGGGTGTGATATTAGGCGCATATGTTTTTGCTGAACCTGACGGTGGTGATTCGGATGTCACTCTCATTGGGGTCGGTTCCGATATGTCCTGTACGATGGAGACGCGAACTATTCTCTCGGATGTCTATGGCCTCAAATCCCGGGTGGTGTCCTTCCCGTGCCAAAGGCTTTTCGAGCAGCAATCACCAGAGTATAAGCAGTCCGTGCTAAGGCCTCGCCGCGGCAGACCTACCGTCGTCATAGTGGCACAGGGGACCAACGGATGGGAGCGGTACGCAGATGTGGTGGTTTTAATTGCGCGGTCTGGGAAAGGCGCCGTCCCTACGCCTTTGGATCAAGGCTTCAATCCCCAGCAGATGGAAATTGCGCATAAAATAAGAAGGCTAGTAAAGAGCTTTAGAAGGTATCGTTAAATGCTGCCTCAATTTACCCGGGCTCTGTAGAGATGGATAGTAAAGTGCACCGGGTGAAAGCGATGTACCGTCTTCCGATCCCGTTATGGTGGGGCTCGGGAATAAGCTGAAGCGGGTTCCTCTACCGCTCAACACCGGAGACGGGTTTGGGTCTGACAAGAACAAGCCTTTGCGCCAAGACTTCAGCAGCTCATCGGCTGCTTTCAGTGGATTTGGATTATTCTTGGCATGCAACACCCTGGTAGAACTCGGAGAATTCTTTGGAAAGCACCATGTCATCGGCCCGACTGTTTGTTGACAGACCCAGCCGATCACATCTACGGCATTCATGGGTTCATGGGTTCATGGGCTCGCAGCTCAGCCCAAGGCTGAAGGAGGATCATAGTCACCACCCGAGTAACGGTTATGCGTATGCACAATACATATCCCCTTTTCTAATTTGCTAATATAGTTTCTATTGCTGATGCTGGTGATACACTTGCGTTATCGCCTCCGGCTGCCACATCGTTCCTGGGCTCGTAGCAGGTGTGTACGGCATATGTCCATTCCATTGCTGTTGTTGTCCTTGTTGTGGCGCGTTCATCACCTGGGATTGCTTCGTAGCTGGGGGTGGCGGGAAGTAACTTGAGCCTGTGTGATTCTGCGCAGTAGGCGGTAAAGACGCTGGGGTCGGCGGATAGCTTAACGGTTGCGATTGTGGCTGGTATTGCGGCTGGTATTGAGGCTGGTATTGAGGCTGGTATTGCTGCTGGTATTGCGGTTGGTATGATTGAGGTGAAGCAATGGGCTCGTACTGTTGTTGCTGCTGAGCCACAGGTGATTGAACAGAAGAGTATGTTCCAGGGGTGGGTTGGTAATTCTGGGTGGGATTTGATGCCGCTGGGGGCGGCTGAGAAGGCGGGGGAAGGGGAGGGAGAGCAGAGGCGGATTGGAATTGTGGCGGTTGTACGGCTTGGGGTTGCTGAGCAGGTGTGGCAGCATATGTGTAACCTTGCTGAGGCTCAGGTGCATATTGCTGAGGAGAAAAGGTATACTGTGAGTTACTGATGGTCGAGTCTCTCCTCGTAGAGTCTGCAGGCGGTGGTGGTGGCGGTAGCGGCGGCAGGCTTGCTTGTTGATAAGGGCCTGTTTGCTGATGTGGTACGTAGGTGGAGTAGTCTTGGTATTGTTGATAGGACCCTTGTGCTGCTGGTTCCTGATATCCTGTCGTGTTTTGTATCGCATGCCCTTCGGATGCTTGAGTCGAGTTGTGATAGGTCGAAGGTTGTGGCGCGCCTGGTGCCGCAACATAGCTCTGTCCAGAGACATGCGACTGGGCTGACGGCACCTGAGGTGTGTATTGCGGTTGCGGCGTCGATTGGGGAGGTTCGGTGGCTGGCGGCGGGTATCCTGTTGGTAGCTGGAAAGTCTGTCCAGTATGATTGGGCGGCGCCGGGGTGCTTGGATGAGCCTGTTGAGTATGCTGAGGTGTCAACTGGGAGTGTTCCTGAGGAGGTGCATTCGATGTATTTCCGGCCATTTGTTGGGGTTGGTTATTGGCATGAGGGGTGCTCTGTTGTTGGAAATTTGGCTGGTACTGATTTGTTTGCTGGGCCGTCGCAGTGGGGGTATTGGAGAGCTGTTGCAGTTGCTGCTGCGGTTGCTGTTCCGGTTGATGTTGCGACCATGATGCGACCATGCCAGAGTTTTGTGTTGGAAGAGCCCCAGCCAGTGTCTTCATATCATAGGCTCCGGTTGAAGAAGCTGGATCGTAGGTTGGTGGTGTCGACGACCACGTTGGCTGTGACTGGAGTGTTGACTGTTGCTGCGGTTGTACGGGAGGTGGCGTCTGATGCGACGCGGCAGATTGAGAGCCGTCGGCAATTTGTACTACGGGAGGAGGGTATCCTGAGCCTGGTGTCTGTGGGTATGATGCGACGGGAGCTTTCGAGGATGAGTCGTTCGCTGGTGGAGGTGGGACCTGAGAATAGTACTGTGGTGTCACAGGCTGCTGTCCGTAAGCAGACGGTGTCATGAACTGCTGCTGGTCTTGAGCGACATTGGGATATGAGACGGGTGCCTTGAAATCGACTGGAGTATACGCATTCGGGTTCGGAGGGTAGCCCGGCTGGAACTGTGTCTGGCCAACGGCGACGTTGTATGGAGGAGGCGGGAGCGGCTGGGATTGATCGGAGCTGCTCCCCGCGGAAGCGTTCTGCCCATTGTACTGCGTGACTGAATAGCCGGCCTCGGCCGCTTTGGCGTCGTTGACGGCTTCGAAAACACCGGCGGCCTTGAATGCCTTGAAAGCGTCCTTCTTTTTGAGGTGGCTTGTGTGAGCATGTTCAGCGGCCATTCCGGCTCCATCAAGGGCGGCGTGAGTAACGATTTTGATGGCCGTTTCGTTCTCCACGATGGCAGATATTCCATGCTCAGCTCCGGAGGTAGCAAGAGCGTCAGCACCCATGGAGCCAACGCCCAGAGTCACCACTCCGATAGTCCCGCTGAACGCCATGCTTCCCAGCACATCGCGCTTGCGGGTCACATGTGTTGCTTGGTGCCGGTTGAGGTGCCTCTCAATAATCTCACGTTTCTTGCGAGCGTTGTGAATCGCCGGCGCAGCCATGGCGACTCCGATAGTCGAGACGCCTAGAGTGAGGGGAATAGCCATGCCCGAGACGGCCGTGGAGGTGGCCGCGCCGGAAATGAGGCGGGTATAGTGCTGCCATTCTCGCTGGAGCTCCTCTGGAGTTAGCCCGTTGCACTTTTGGTCGTAGGACTTGAAGTCGAAAGGCATCTTGTTGTCTGTGGCTGGATCACGAACAGCTACATGCACAACAGCGATGGCGGGGTCGACGAGATAGATGAGGAGCCACGAGAAGAGAGAGAATTGTAGGACGGCGCACCCCTGGGTTAACTCCATACTCACTCGTCTTGCCTGACTGGTCTGGACCATGCTAGCGTCGCAAAGGGCGCTTTGCAGCTGAATATTTGCGGCCGGATACGAGTGTAGGACTAGCTAATTTCCGTTAGCTGCATGATTCAGCCGCACGCAACGAGACGGCAAGGCAGAAAACCCCACCCAGGACGGCAGTCTGGCTGCCTACCGACCTTATCTTCTGCAGTGATTAGAAATCTACAACGCAGGTCATCTGTCAGAATGCATCCGGACCATGCGGGAATGCGGGTCCAGGCGGTTAACCGGGTCTAATTCTTGGCCCACGTGTCCTTGATCCAACCAGAGTATGCATTCATTCCGGCTATTGTAACAAGCATTTGCCATTCTGCCTTGCCTGAGTTCGATTGTGGGCCTGGCCATCCATTTCCGTCCAGGCACACAAGACAACGGAGAAAAATCACGCCGGACAGCCAGATTGAAGTCGCTCGAAACCATTCGGGTTTAATAATGGTTTCTTTTGCCACGTTCGCTCCTCATCTTAAACGTCGAGGGGATATAGTGAAACTTCCCGCGTTCTAAATATGTTGGGCAGCAATAATCCAAGACTATGTCAAGCTCCCTTTCTTCGATGCAACTGTTCTTACCTCCTAGACCATGGACGGCATGATTGAACCCCCGAATTGTTACTTTTACTGGCCATTCACCAAGATTGTCGACCTATCAGATGTCGTCGTTGTGTTTACTCTCTTGCGGCCCTGTCCAGAAAAGTCCTGTGAGTCCACCTTTGATGCAATCTGTGCTATTCATTTGAGCAAGTTAGTAGAGAAACTGTCGTATCATAGTTGTTGGATGACGGTGGTGACCGATGATCGCAAAAGTAAAGCACATATCCCCCACTGTGGCAACTGTCAAACTAACGGGAATCGGGCGATGGCACAACGAGACATCAATCTGTGTATTGATTCCATCCCACATCGTCTCTGAAGCTGTCAATTTGCAGTCTCCATATTGATTGCAGTCAAGATAAACTCACTGCCAAGCATTTCGTGGGTGGGTAAGCCCCCAGCTACTTTAAAATACATCCCAGCCGCGCTCCACCTAGCATGAGAGCTAAGTTTACCAAGTCTGCCGCCCTCCGGCTCGTGGCGCAAGTAATACACGCCCTGATCATTGAAGCTAAGCCATGCAGCATTGCATCTAGAATAGCGCATCCCCAAACGCCCATTCATGCATGAGAATACTAGCATCAGAAACCAGGCTTGGAAGATGATAGAACGATCCGAGTTCATCCAGAAGTAGCGCGGCTTCTTGGCTGACATCCTGCATGGAAAAGGTTGGCATTCCAATAACGAATACCTCGTATCGCTTACCAGAATCAGTAAAGCCCCGTGCTCATCGTAGTCTCAGGTGGCGTCTCCATTTCTTAACATTTTGAGGGGCGGTTACAGTCAAATCCATTCTATGGTTACGCCACGCACAACTGGGGACAACATGCGTCCAAAGACGAGACTTCAGGTCAGGTTATCAGCCTTCTAAAGAGCAAGGTCAGAGTCAAGGCATCAAGCCAAAAGCTGATGACTTACAAAAGAAATTCAGCACTGCGACACTACAGTCAAGCGGCCCCAGAGAACATGACGGGATTACATTCGACAGAACTTTTTGGGATAACCAATTCTATAAATACACTCATTAAACTTGGATATACTCCAGATCCAGAGGACACTTGCAGCCGAACGCACCTGTGGTATGCTGCCCAGAACGGACACGAGACGGCCGTTGTGCTGCTACTAGCATCTGGAGCCATTCACAATGTTGTCAGTTCTGGTAGATATGAGGGACAGACAGTGCTCCAAGTAGCCGGTGAGAGAGTCCATCTTGGGGTTGTTGAAAGGTTTCTAGCAGCAGGCGCTGATGTCAATGCCACTGCTCCTGGAACCGCGAGATCAACAGCACACCAAGCAGCTTCTATAAGAGGTCATCTACATGTCATCAAGAAGTTGCTAGCGACACAAATAGGCCATCCAGAGATTGTTAATCAGCTCAAGGCACCAGAGGTTCGCATTACGTTCATACGACCTGTATCTTAACTCACCATCTAGTCGCGGAAGGATCAACGTTGGCTTGATGATTGTGAGAATGTCTTGATATACTGATTAAGCTGAAGTCTCCCTTCCTCAGCTTACAGATTATGACTTCATTGACCATGTTGTGAGACCCGCCATTTACTAGCTGGAATTCTACGGAACATATGCTTATACACGCGCTCGCTCAACCCTTGTCCATGCGTAGATGTCGCTTCTATCGACGGAGAACTTTCCATGATCCAAAAATTCGAAAAGTTCTCAACCAAGATGAAGCCACAGACCTTACGAACTGCGTCGTCCCTGTGGCTCGAATGGGAACAGAGCAGACAAAACAGCTAGGCCACCAAATAGCGCCGCGCACACATAAAGTGGCACAGCTGTAGCTGTATTGCCTGATGAGGCTACAAAAGCCGACACAATTCCCATCAGTCGATTGAAAGATACTGCAATACCATTACCAGTCGCACGATGCGCGGAGGGAAGAACTTCCACCGTGTATGCATAGAAAGTGCTGTAGTAGATGTTGATACAGAATGCTAGTCCCCATTAGCCCGTCTACCGTAAGCTGGATATTAGTAACTTACAGATGGTGCAACTGATACCCAAGTTTTGGGCCGAGGTTTTCACTCCCGTAAATCCGAAGAAGAGAGCCATGCCGCTAATGGCGCCAATGACCATGGTATACTTTCGACCGATACTTGGAATCCGAACAAGATATCCTGCAAGAAGTGGTCCCGGAATACCAGAAATAATTGTCAGCGTAAGGTTACGCCAGGTCTCGAATGGAGTCAAAGGGCTCCCAGACACCCTTGTTGATAGGTATGTTCTAATATTAATCAGTATGGTGACTGTGGCCTTGGTTGAACAGTGAGATATGTCGACTTACGGCAGGAAAACATAGAAAAGAGGGTACGCCAATCCAATAATTGCCCAAGATACCCAGACCATTAGGGTGCTTATAGTTGTCTTTCGAGTGACAAAAAGACCCCTGATGTGGAAACCAAGCTGCCCCAAAATGGAGAGTTCCTGTCTGGCTTTCTCAGCTTCGCTTGGGGGTCCGCATGCTGCAAGCGCTTCCACTGTGAGTGAACATGGTCGGTTGTATTTCCGTGCCAGTTCCTGGTAGTTTCGGGCTACTTCTGCATCCCTGCCAACACTAAGAAGATATTTCGGAGTCTCCCTCAAGCGGATAACGGTCACCCGCAAGATTGACGTGACCAAGACGAAGCCACCGCAGGTAAACATAACGTACCGCCACCCTGCATTGTTGGACCAACCACAATCGTCTTCTGCTGTGCAATTCAGGCGGCTTTGGGCTATAGACGTCAGTGATATCCAAATTAGCTTGCTTGAAAAGGTGTGAACATACTCAGGAAGCCCCAGGCCACGAATCCTACGATAGATTGCCCAACTCCCCACCAAGCCGCGAGAGCGGTGACAACCCATTGCTTGTCTCCTGGAAGAAACTCAAGTAGTACTGTGGGATCAAGAATTAGATTTCCACCGGAACCAAATGTCGAAATAGCCAGAAAGGCGCCTAAGAATGGTAGATTGGGGCTTGCGCCGGCCACAATCATCGCGATGGATGTGATCCATAGAGTCAAATTGAAGGCAATTCTTCTGCCGATGATATCTGCGCCAAAACCCCAGAAGAGGGCTCCCACAAATAGACCGACGTTTTGGGCAACAACACCAGAATTGGAGTAATATGATGGTTTTCCGAGTTCAAGGAATGCCTGTGTACTAGTCACACCCTGCACCATGGTGAGCAGTGAGTCGACTGCATAACCAAAGCCGTTGAGGATAAAAAGTTTCCAGTGAAAGGGTGTCCAACCAATTTCATCGTTTGCCTAGGGTTTTTAGGGGTCAATTAAGGCTCTGCCGTTTGAGTATAGTGGACGTACATCATTAACTAAATGCATTTTGAGGACGAGACTACGGTCGTCCGCGTCGTCCTCGAGAATATCCTTGCCGGAATTTGTTCCCGGCAACACATCCACAGTATAACCCACATCCCGGACGTCGGTGGGCGGAATATGTTGCTTATCAAGTGAAGTCATGGCGGAAGAAGTAATGGTGACGGTTGCTGATTGAAAGAAGTATTGTTCTTGTTCGTCCACTACCTGCCTTTAAATGCTAATCATGGTCACGATTATACTCATCATCACCGTGGTAGTTCATTTGGAAATTCAATCAAGTGGATGTCGCCATTACAGGCGGCAATTTCCTCACGAGAGGACGAAACGGATTCGTGACGGGTATTCGGTGTCTGTAGCCTGCCACTCCGGCCGAGTAAAGTGGTCCTCTCACTAAGTCTTAGGGGGGAAGTCAATAGCGCCATGCTAAAAAAAACAGGCCGAAAACAGTAGGCTTATCCTGACCAATAGAAAGCTCATATTCACTTCCAGGCCAATTCACTTCCCCCCCTCCGACTTATCGTGACTCCAAGCTAGAGATCCAATATCGGATTGTCGGTTATTTTTCCTTGGCGAGGCCTCGTTTCCCCATTGTTCACCTGACCTAATGGGTTTCAAGTGGCGGTGAACCCTTGTACGTGGAGTCCCCACGGGAGTCAATGTAATGCTAATCCTTACAAATCGCAAAAGAATGGCCAAATGGCGAGATTTCAGGCTAGGTATAAGCGAAGAATATGAAATCGCTCACACCCTCAGAGAAAAAGATATCCGCCCACTGAGTCGCGTCATTTGATTGATTGGTAATAATACATGCTTCGAGACCTGAAGATGGGGTATTTCATTCTCGCTTTGATGATGGTGAATTACATAACTCACCCGTGGTCACTCTTCGTCAAACTTGACAGACCAATTCATAAAAAATGGCAGTCGACGAGGGCCTCACCACACACATTAAGGTCGCCATCATAGGCGGTGGCCCGGCCGGGCTCAGTGCCGCGATCCAATTGGCCAAGATTCCATTTATAGACTGGAAACTTTACGAGCAAAAGCCAACCATCAGCGAGATTAGCACAGGGATCACTCTGCAACGCAACACGTGGGCGCTACTTGAGAAGATGGGGGCATCCAAGAATCTAAGAGCCAAGGACTTCTTCAGGCCCACTGATGGGCATGACAATCAATACAGGTGAGCTTCAATTATGAGAATCAAGGCCATTGACTGATAAGACATCGGATATCCAGGAATACCAAGACTGGTGTTATTGTGAAGCAGACCTACCCTCCGCCAACTGTAGCACCTCATCAAGCCCCCTGCAGAATCCATCGTAGCAATCTGCAGCGAGCATTACTCAATCAAACGAATCAAAGCCGGATTAGAACCGGAAAGAAGCTCCGTGAGGTTACCCAGCTAGCTAACGGAAAAGTTCGCATAGTATTTGAGGATGGCTTTACGGATGCTGTTGATCTGCTGGTTGGAGCGGATGGCATCAGATCGGTCAGTCCACCCGGATACAAACAGAATATATTCACTGAACCCCCTTCATCAGATTACCCGTAGCTTTGCTTTTCCAGACCACACAGTCAGCTATTCGGGCTTGACTGCGTACCGGGCATTGGTCAGATCGTCAGATGCTGAGCAGATCAACGGCCTGGCCAAAGCAGCCATCTTTTGGTACGGCATCGGTGGAGATTGGGTTTATACATGCCCACTGAACGAAACCGACTGGGAGATTACTGGTCGGTTCAGGGAGCCTGATGTTAGCGACCGATCAAGCTGGGGGCGAGATGTTGATGTCGCAGTGTTTGCTGCACACTTCGCGGGCTACTGTGAGCCACTTCAACAACTGCTTTCACTGGTGACAAGCGTGAAACGATACGACTACTTTGGCTCAAGTCGGCTTGAAACAGTTGTCAATGAAGGGAATACGGTCCTTATTGGCGACGCTTCACATCCGCTGTCAGGTGCTTTCGGTGCCGGAGCTGCCTTCGCGCTCGAGGATGCCAACACGCTAGCAGGAGCTCTACGCTGGGCAGGCGATCGCTCCTGTAGACTCAAAGATGCGCTAAGATTATTCAACGAAGTGCGCTCCGCTCACTACAAAGCTCTGTACCAGACCTTGGATGATGTTGCAGCCCGTCGGCAGCGAATCTCAACTGAAAAGCTTTCAGAAGAAAAGCACATCGTTGCGCAGGTTGAAAATGTTTCTCAAGAGAGACACACTTGGATGTACTACCACGATGTAAGTTGATCCATCAAGCTCTTGGATGGAAGAAATTTAACTAACCTCATTGCAGACGGATGTTGCTTTGGAGGAGGCTATAGAGCTGTTAGAACGAGTTCGTACAATCCCTGAACCAGCGATTAAATAGATAGGGTCCTTGTCATTTACCTGGAAGAAAATACAACTCAATTGAATGCTATATATGTTAACTACCCGGATTTTGTGAAGATACTCTGAATATGTGCCATTCGCTTGCAATTTACCTTGTGATCTGCCAAACAATACCCAAGTTGGGCGAAATAGCCTAACTAGTCCACACATGCTCATACAGTTCCTTGGCACGCCAAGAATTAGTCTCCGCGTGAATTACTACATAGACTAAAATTGCGATGTCTAGTCCATTCTCGGGGTCGTTGCGTGCTCCGGGCCTCGCGATGGTGTGCTACGGCCCCGCCCGTATTGCGCATCACGCCATTTAAGTGAATCCATCCGGAGAGCGCGGGCTCCATAAGAGCCATAAAAGTCCTTCACAACTAGTTTTATTAAATCGATTTATGAGTATATTTTTGAGTTAAAGTGGGTATCTTCATCACCATCGCAGTGCCTATTCCCAAGCAGACATGGCCGCGCTTAAAGTCCATTATTGGAAGTGGCCCGAATGGCGTCACCCTGGCTCACGCTCTTCACCATGCTGGTATTGAACTCATCATCCTCGAAAGATGCCAAGATGTGTTTAAAGACATAGGCGCCAGTCTTGCTCTTAGTCCGAGATGAGGTATCACTATCTCATAAGCTACAAGCCCTGATCAATAAATGTCGCATCCTTGTCAAATTATTCTCCTATAGTAACATTCTGCCAAATATTAACCCTCCCACGGCCATCATCATGACAGTACTGACAAAGAGTCACGTTATAAGCAGAGAGAGCAGGAGACGGTGGTGATAATGTACTGTGTGGGGGAAAGGTGCAGAGATGGTCAGAGACCTAACAGCCAACCCACCCAAAAAAAAAAGGTGATGTGACTGTGGTGATAACGGCACAAAGGCGATGCGTCCGCAATGTCGGTAAAGGCGTAGATAAAAGGCTCTCAAAGTGAACAAAATAGACCAGCCCGTCCGATACCATCAATTGGCATCATCTGATCAAACGGTCCCTGATATAGTGCCGCAAGAATGGGCTAAAAAGAGTGTGAATTCAACGTGCTAGAAAATTGTGTGCTAGATGATCATGACGATGCTTCAAGGTTGAGAATCCGGATGAATCTGACCGCGATCCCTCAATCCTACCCTGCAGCCCACAACAATTGACTAATTGACCTTATCCAATGACCTCAATGCCTGCCGGAATGACCTAAAAGGGATATCCCGACCTCAAATGGACTTACATCATGACTGGCACACACACCAGCTAAGAACGCCTTAATAGGCAATTTTCCCCGGAAGACCTGCTATCCCCAACACAGTACAGTAGATAGAATCCACTAATACGATCAGCCATAAAACCACCTATATAATCGATGACAGAAAGGTTTTGGGATTTATCGAGTCGGACACCTCTTTACCCAATCTGACACCCTGCGCAAGCCCCCTCACGATATACCTACCCTGGACCATAGGATTAACCCAACTGCCACGCTGGGATAGAACGGTTAGATACTAACCGTTGAATACATATGACGTATTTGAGTCCCCATACTGATAGGACGATGCACCTTCATATAATTTCTGCTGCACGCAAGGTCTTGTCTTGTCACTTCCAGTTATTGCAAAGTTTAACTGAGACTAGAAGTCGAGAATCGCAGTCCCAACACCTCGTTCTTTGGCAAGGTCCAGGATTGCTTTACCAGCAGCGAGGTCTGTTATGCTAACCCCGATGACTTTGAAAACAACAAATCCTGTCTCGAGCCACCCGACTAGCTTTTCTTGACCTCCGGCTTGTTCCATGTGTGATCCCTGTCGCCAGTTCAGTACCTCGCCCACCTCCACCATTTGGCTAGCACTTATCCCGCTTTGAATAACCTCCCCTGCTTTGATTAGCACCTCCTTGCGATCGTCGACAATAATGGCACCCCCGGAGCCACCACTTGGATTATAGCCTTCGGGTGAATTCACCACATGGCGAATGATTTCTGGGTCTAGTTCGATCATATCCGGCTGCCATGATCCAATAGCAGAGATAAAGGGATATCTCTTCCGACCGGGGCCGCCCACAATGTACCGGGAGGGAAATATCGGACTCGTGGAGGGGACTGTGCAGAAAACAACGTCGACATCTGACAAAAGAAGCTCTAGGCGGCGATCGGAGCCAGGTTGAGAGGTATCCAGGACGTCCAATTTCGACGAGGATTTCCAGTGTAACCGATTTTCTTCCTCCACTTGGCTCAAAAGAGACCGTGCTCTTGCTTCTGATCGATTCACGACCGTAATAGACTTGATTTCAGAACCTCTCAAGGCCAAAGCCAGACGAATATGCCACAGAGCCTGTCTTCCTGCTCCAAATACGACAATATTCTCAGAATAGCGCCTCCACATGTAAGGTATCATGGCGCTAAGGGAAGTCCGGTAACCTGTGAGCTCTTCCGCATTGATGATGCCGACTGGCAGGCCTCTTGAATCACAAAGTGCCACAATGCCTTGCAATGACGGCCCCTTACCGCCACCACTCGTATCCTGCACTGCCGCACTATCCACGACAAGCTTGGCGCCAACTATCTCTGGGGATGTAAAGGGCCTGAACAGCGTTACCTGACCATTGGGCCGATTCACTATCCCTGGGGATGGCTGGTACTCGCTTTCTTTCCCCACGGACACGTGCATCATAGCCTTTTCAAGTTCATGCTGAAAAGTGATGATTTCCGGTTTGGAAAGGCCGATGAGGAGCTCATGGACGGCGGAGTCTCCGAGAACGATAAAGTTGCTCATTTCTAATGTGCGAACAGGGTTTGACTTGAAAATAAGTGATGATGTGGTCGCAGTAGCGAAAATATTTGCGTTATTCATCCTGCAATTTTGGGGCACGTCCCTTAGCAATGTTATATGCCCGACCGCTAGATTCCTCGACTAAGATAGATAAGTAAGATGGATGGATCTACACCCGTGTAGAGTCCGTCACCGGAAGACGTTCCGTAGGACCAAACCAACCACGAGAGCCACCATGTCGCTTCGTAAAATCCGAGGTTCCTGTTAAAGCCGGGCGAACTATCGGCAACACTAAGCATGCAAGATGCCGTGTTTAAACCTCAGATATGAAGGAAACTGCAAATGGTTGGAGAGGCTTATCTGGTAGCGTCGGCAACGCTAGCCCTGGCTTCGTTCCGATGTACAAACTGTATGTGGCGGGTCAAGATTGCTACCACAAGGCCCCACATGCCGCGATGAGTAGGTGCAGGTGACTGATCGACACATCGGATACGCATCCGTAGGCCGTCACTTTTGGTTAATCTTGAAGATTGCGGGATAATTTCCAAGATCAGAGCGCGGGGTAACGATCTGGTGAGGTTGTCGATAACGATGCAACTATAGTTGGGATTGTCGGGTCGGCTAGCCGAGCCGACCTGCCAACCGTGACTGCAAGTAATGTGACTTTCGATTCTCTATTGAGGACTGAAAATGCTTCATAATTGTGATTAACTGGTCGATGGTACTACCTGAAAGGACTTTACCGTATAAGAAGGTGCCCCTGTCCTACTACTGCCTAACGACAAGATTCTGTGAGAGCATCTACAATCAAGGCGACTCTGGTCGAATTCTTTAATTCATATAATCGCATCCTTCACATCGGACTTTCTATCTTTTTCATTTGCTCCTATTAAAATGCCCGCTACACGCATCTTCAACACCGTCGGTGTCCACGCGGCGGGCGAAGTCTGCGATGTCGTCGTCGGGGGCGTTCTTGACGTGCCTGCAAAGAACATGTACGAGAAAATGATGCACTTCTGGGAAAAGGAAGACCACCTCCGCCAGCTATTGCTCAACGAACCTCGTGGTTCTTCTGCCATGTGCCACAATCTCATCCTGCCACCGTGCAACCCGGAGGCCGACGCTGGATTTATCGTCATGGAACATGAGGAGTATCCTCCCATGTCTGGAGCCAATACAATCGCCACAGCAACGGTTTTATTAGAGACCGGCATGGTACCCATGAAAGAGCCAGTGACGGAGGTCAAGCTGGATACACCAGCTGGCTTGGTCACCGTCAAAGCGGAATGCTCGAACGGCAAATGCACCAGCGTCTCTTTTCACAATGTCCCGGCATTTGTATTTGTCCTCGATAAGGAGATCGACGTTCCTGGCATCGGCTCCGTCAAGGTAGATGTTGCCTGGGGAGGAATGATATATGTTCTCGTCGACGCGGCCTCTGTGGGCCTCAAAATCAAGAACGTCAATGGAGCCAGTCTCGTCAAGATTGGCGAGCGTATTAAGCGGGCTGTTCAAAGCCAAACAGACTTTGTTCACCCAGAAAATCCTAAAATTCGGGGAGTCACCGTTCTCGAGTTTACGGAGCCTCTCACAAGCGAGCGAGATGGGAAGGCCGCAGTCAACACGGTGGTTGTCTCTCCCGGGAGACTTGACCGAAGTCCCTGTGGAACTGGTACCTGTGCCCGCTTGGCGGTTCTCCACGCGAGAGGACAACTCGCCGAAGGAGAACCGTTCTATCATCGCAGCGTCATCGGTACAGAGTTTGTGGGTCGAATCCACGGCACAACCAAAGTCGGAGACTATCCTGCTGTCTACCCCGCGGTTACTGGCAGGGCATGGATTACAAGTTACAAGCAGGTAGTTCTGGACCCAACGGATCCATTTCCAGAAGGCTTTAGGGTGGGAGATACCTGGCATTTAGACGAAGAGTTAGATGCATAAATAATTAATTGGTTGGCTGGCGAATTTGAACCATGGTACTTATTGTTTGGTACCTTCTTTCCTTCCGCGTAACGCCTGGTGACCTACATGTTTGCAGTCCTATTAACGCCTCCATCCTCCCATCTGTGGGATGGCTACAGAGTACTTGACCTCAATGTGGCTAAAACAATGCGGCTTTTGCTAACAGGGACGCTGCACTCTAAAGCAAGGAGAGCATTTTATCAGCTGCGTGCTGCTGACATCTTGGCGCCATGGTCAAACGAGTATTGTCTCATACTGAATCGCCACCACAGTGCTGCTTGTCGGGCTAAAATGCCGTCGAGTGGGCCAACCTGGGATTTAGTGGCTTGTCAGATGCGCGCCACAGGGGCTCGTCCCCTGAAAAAGCATTCACGGGGGCCCTGTAAGCGCCCTGGAAGAAAGGGACAGAGATTAATCTTACCTTGATGACATTTCGGCCATTGAAGGTGCGAGCCTCAGTTGATGCTGCGCGTCTACTACGTAGTATCATCTCATGTCAGACCCCGGTCTGGCGTAAGCGAGAGACTGTTGGGTAGGTACTATGTAAGATGGACCGGTTCGGCTGGGACTCATGCTGTTGGCGATGTTGGTCAGTGTGAGATCAGGCATTTATCGAGATTGCTCAAAGCCAAACCAACAAGTCCGCCTCATCCGCTTTGAAATGACCAAATACGTCGCAGATGGCCCCTATTGCAGTGGTCTGGCGTTAAATGTCTCGTTGTGAAGGGTTAGTCCCTGCGGCAGTCGCCGAACTGTCATCTCATCCCATACGAGCGGCTACTAGACGTGAAACGTGAGCCCGGCCATGTTCATTCTAGGCCTTAGCCGAAGTTTCAGTGTGCTAGACACTATCGCACTGCATTTTGCCCCGGCGAACCAACATCAATACCGGACCATGTGGCGCAACTTAAAATCAATCAAACGGCAACAAACATCATGTGGCAAATGTGCCGAGTCATTTTTTCTGTTTGATTTATTGATCTGCCAAAAGTAATGGCGCCTTTGCTTATGGGCATGGCTTTTGACGTGTGGATATACCCCGGCTACCCCTGATATGCCGAGGCTTGCACCAGGGGCTGAAGTTCAAGGATTATTGTCGAGTGCCCACCCCGGAGATGAGTTGGGATGAAACGGGTTGTCTTCCGTTAGGTAACGAACCCGACGTTTGGGGCCTAGAGCCTTTAGGCTTATCCTCGATTGCCAATCTCAGAGACGGGATGCGACGCCAGTGGCCCCATCCTCCATCAACTTGAAGTTTGTCGGCCGGGGCGTTCGGGAGGGGAGGGGACGAAACATGCGGGCTCCATACTGTAATCAAATTGAGGGTTTGTTTTTCTTGGCTGACGCTGCTGGGATTATCGTCTAATGCAGCCCCAGAGATGGGATGAGGCGTACAGGCGCCCTGCGTAATCAACCTGACGTTTGGCGCCTGCGTGCTCCGTACCGGGCCTGGGATTCATAGCAGGCATGGCGAACAACACTCACACCGCCGTGGCTGTCAAGTAGAGTTCAGTATAAGAAAGCCCAGCCCAGTCCCCCCATCATATTTTGCCTCTTCCAGACTCACCGCGTCTTGTCACTCCTTTACAGTCACCATTCACTCCTTACCTTGCACGGCAGGACCCGTCCGTTCATTCATTCACTCATTTACATACAGTCCCGGTGACCAATAACTCAAGATGCATTACTCCACTTTCGTCGTTTCCATGCTGGCTGCCAATGCCGCAGCCTGGCGATTCCCCCACGGCCACCACCACGTGTACACCGAGATCGTCACCGTCGTCGCCCCCGTCACCGTCGTCACCGAAGTCGCCATCCCCACAACTACTTCCGTTGTGGTTGCGAAGCCCACGACCCTTGTCACCAAGAAGGTCACCACTGCTGCGGCTGCAGAGCCCACCACCGTGGTCACCAAGAAGGCTACCACCACCACCACAGTTGCCGCTGCTGCCCAATCCACCGTCGCAGCCGATTCATCCTTGACTGCCGATCAGCAGAGCGCCCTCGACGCCCACAACGCTGCCCGCAGCGCTGTCGGAAACGCCGACCTGGTCTGGGACGCCGAACTCGCCGCTGGTGCCCAGGAATGGGCCACTTATCTCGTTTCCCTCGGCAGCCTGGAGCACTCTGGCACTGCCGACCTGGGAGAGAACCTCTACATGCAGTATGGTACTGATGCGCCCTACACCAATGCTGTCGCCGCCTTCGTCGACGAGAAGAGCCTCTACAACGGCGAGGCCATTTCCGAGACCAACTACCTGAACTTTGGCCACTACAGTAAGCGCCCGTGTTATTAAGAGATGTTCCATGCAAAGGCTAACCTTCTCTTAGCTCAAGTCGTTTGGGGAACCACCACCAAGCTCGGTATGGCCATTGCCTCCAGCAGCAGTGGTGAGACTTACGTTGTCGCTCGCTACTCGCTCCCCGGTAACTAGTAAGTAACCATTGGCAAATTCTCTCCTACACCCGCTAACCAAAACTACTAGCATTGGCGAGACGCCTTACTAAGCGTAAACGCTTCATACTGAAGGCTGGATTCCCCCATCGGACGATGGGCTTGCGATTGCAGCAGAAGTATATGTAGGGGTAGAGGTAGAGGTTGAGAAAACAGAGTCTTATTACCGTGTGCATAACTGTCTCGCTCGTGACTGCGTCTTCCGTCCCGTGTATTCGGTTACATTACTTAATGAAGCCCCTCCACCGTATATGCATCGCCACTCATCACATGCTGCTAAGGTTTGTGAAGTCAATCTTCCGCTAAAGTTTGCTGGGCCAGTTGGCTGCCTGTCCACTTCCAACAGTAAAGTCATCAAAACTGCATGTAATCTGTTCGATATCGAGGCTCCTCCCGTTATATTGCTATTACCTGCGAAACTAGTGTAAGGCAGATGGCAATGCGATGGGCTCCACGCTGGGGTATTAGTGGTAGTTATCGCAGTAGCACAGTGTACCCCCCGTTAGCAACTTTGTTTGTTTGTTTCCTTACTATCGGGTATCTGTTACGTGTTAGAAACACGCTGAAACGGATTAGAGTCTTGTAGCTAGGAGCTGGCATGGGTGGAGACCTTGATCGTGTCTGCCCTGAAAAAAAGCGATTCAGTGGCTCACTAGATCTGCCGGCAAACGTCAGATGTTACAACAAGGAGACTTTGCGCAACAGATGAATACACATTTCGCCAGACTCTCAAGTCAGAGCCCGAGATGGGCAAGATCGCATTGATAAAAATCCATTTCTTAACGTCATTGCTGTGAAAGGTCGACAGGGGCCGAGATTCCCGCTCTGAATCTCATGACCGCCATCCACTATTTGTAGGTGTTGGGCAAACATCTTCCCCGCGCAGGAAAATGGACAAGGCCGGTGGGGTCTCGACAGTATTATAGTGATTGTGGAGCCTCTCTACCGATTAAACGCCACTTACAACGGTCGGCTGGCGATCCTTCATGAGCGCGACATGGCGAACAAGGCGTTTAAACTGACAGATTTCAAATAGACCAAAATTATAACCCACGCTCTGACATTAAGAAGATAGTGCTTGATCTTATTCTTGCTGTAGTATAATTAGTGATGCCACACTCGATCATTCTTTATCTTCGAGATAGCAAGTCTTGAGGAAGTTTTCTGCGTCGTCGTTGATGGCCGCCATCAGTCCGGCGTGGAGAATAGTGGGTTTAATGCCCATCACATGGCACCGCTTCTTGGGAACGGTGAGCCTAGCGGTAATATCACAATTACAAGTTCAGTCACTTCCACAAAATCCATCAAGCCCAACAATGGCTCGGAAGCCACTGAGATTTTAGGTAGCGACAACGACACAGTCCTGGCAGAAGTCAAAGGCGGTTGGACTTGCGACGCACTTATCATCAATTCACTGCATGCCAGTATTCACATGGGTATTCCGATTGGGGACAGACCGGGATTAATATCTTTTTTCAGGGTGTTGGTCCCATATCATCAATTGTCGAGAGTTTAGAGGGGCATCGACCTAAGCATTGAACTGACAATTCAGCTGGCAACAAGTCGATCACAATCAAGAAATCGTTCCTGTCATTCATCACAGAACCTAAAGCTTGTATCAAGAAGAATAATGCGTACTCTGAGATAGTTTTCATGATCGCAGCGCTTAAGTGTTATTTAGCGTCAAATTTGCGGACCCCGTGATTGACTGTTGACATCGGATTTAGGAACGGTTAAATGCGAACTTAGACTCGCCTGTCATAATTGAAAGGCAATACGTTATGCAATTCTTTTTGTTGAGGCACAATAATGGTTAGTACCGCATCTAGAGGTCCTAAGCTGGCCTAACTAGCCAAGACAGCTAGTCTAGGGTATCTCGGAGACTAACCAAGTCTTGACCCTCGCTACGATAAGGCAAAGCTTAGACCTCTATACGTAGTTGACCTTCGGTCTAGACCATATTTCCTATGTACATTACCTCATTTTATCCTTCTTATCTTTCCTAGCAATGCCAATCTGTTCATACAGAACCGACCCTCTGGATTTGACAGGTTCGCCAAGAATGAACATCGGCTATGCGGACCACCCGGAATATATAAGGCAGAGTCATTCTTTTTCTGTACAGGGCCCCTTGCCAGACTTGCACAGACCCTTGCACACCTGTCCGATTTCACGTCGTTACTGTTGGGGGCTCTAGGCTCGTTGCCGTTATACCGCGTAGTGGACTTTAATTCTTCACACTTTGCCCCTATTATTTGATAAGCTTACTGCTTCGGATATGATCACAGGAAACTAGTAGTTGGAATATCAATCGTTTGATTGGCCGTTGTGTTGTTGTGATTCCATTAATCGGATTTTCATTGAGACTCATTTTGCTTCCTAATATGGTACATCCCTGCAAGCCGAAGCTTCCACTTTGCTAATCTAGTCTGACACAATACAATTGTGAGAATATTTGGCAATTATTATTGATTTAGCTTAACTCTCCAATTATGCCAATGCTACCTGGCTTGACACCGTTCCACCTATATGTCAGGAACGTAACACAGGAGTAGACCAGGCATTCAAAGCATTGCTGATGCCCGTGCAACCTGGGGCAGGCCGGTTCTGCCATGGCAGCCCCCTGGACCGTGAAATTATTGTGGAGTACGAGCTGTCAGATCTTGTAGAGCCTGCTAATTATCCTCCAATCCCCTCCCGACGTGCTAGTTAAAAGGGGAAATATATTGAATCGGGCTCACAACCACGATGCGCTAGATTCCAGGACTAACTACATCAAGATACGAGCAGATCCTCTTTCATGCGATGGTACCTTGCAAGAAATCGGTTGGCAAAGGGGTTTATATGCCGAGCAATACGTGCAAGGATCAATCTCGCTTAGCGCACAGAGATCGGTCGGTTGGCTGCTTCGGGGACGTCACTACATAGTATCATCGGGATTTCCTTCACATGCCGAGTTGACCTAAAACTCGCTAACCACAGGGGAAACCTTATTCCCAGGCTCTCCCTTAATTTGTAACGCCCCTGGTTGTTGAAACTTGGACACGTAAGTACTCCAGGCCCCCTCTGACTTAGCAGTCCAGACATCTTCAGCGCTGGGTACCTTTCGCCATTACCTTGTGTCAGATAATCTAAATATTATCCAATCTCGTAGCTTCGGTTATTAAACACTATTGGGAATCAATCATCTAATGGCTAGCATTTTGTACTGATACCGGGCCGTTGGAATTCGTCTTCTCTCATACTCCGCTGTGGGTACCCCGTAAATGAGACGGGGTCGTGCTTCCAGCCTTACAAGTACTAGTTTCTAACCCCTGCAAGGTTACCTTTCCGAAATCATTAAAGGTCACTAGGACGTCTCTTTGAGTTTTCTGAGAAAGGGAGAGCCCGCTATTGTCAACCACATCACCAAGAGTCGAAATGGTAACACGATGACAATAGATGTCGACCAAGCGGTCGCATCCGTTACGTTAGCGGGCAGCCTTCTTTCTTGCCTTGCAACTAGTTTTGTCCTCCTCTCGTTCACAATTTACCGACGCCATTTGCACAGCTTTCGTCATATCCTGGTTCTGAACCTTACAGTGGCTGGTAAGCTCTTAGTTCGTGCTCATTGGCGGCGACTTGCTGATCATGTATCCTGCAATTAGAGTTCATTAACACTCTCAACAACTCCATCTCAGGTATCATCTTTGTTAGGGAACATAAGCTGCAGCCAGGCACACCATGTGTAGTCAATGGGTTCATAGGGCAGCTTTCCGTCCAGGCAGCTGACTTCTCGATTCTTGCCATTGCTCTCGTTACCCTTCTAACGGTGACCCGATCAATGTACGTGCCGAATCTATCGACAGGCAGAAAACTCATAATCTGCCTTGCCATCTGGGTTATTCCTGTCACAACCAGCATCATTCCAACCGCTATGGGGCAGATGAAGCCAGTTGGTGGTAACTGGTGTTGGATCTCCGCCACTCGCCCGGATTTGCGATATGGCCTGACTCATGGTTGGCGCTTTTTGATCATCTTCTCAACGATTGCCATTTATGCTTACGTCTGGGCTTACTTGCGGCGTCACTTGTGGTCAAAGCGTAGTCATAATCGTTCGTCAAGCTACGGCTTGCCTGCAACGAGTTCTGCCTACTCGGCCGTGGGGGGTGAAGAAGCGGAGCTGAACGAGCTGGAACCGGCGTTCTCAAAAGTCACTTCCCGTCAACTGGCAGGGAGCTCACCTAAAAAAGGTCTCCGTTACGAAGAGATTAACCAGGATGTGTCAACCAACGGCACCAAGCATGGGCCAATCGACAGCATCAAGGCTGAGGAGCAAGGTTGTACTATGGAAACGACAGCGCAGAGCCAGACACTACGTGAAAGAGCTAGCTCAAAATCGAAACATCATTCGCCATTTGTTTTTGAAGACTTGCAGTCCAAAACATTAGCAACCGCTCATGTCGCCCCTGCCAATATGTCAACACCACACGATCGCACCAAGCCAAACCTACTGCAAACCAACCTCAGCGAGTTTCCTATGCGTCGAGAGACGAGCCAAGTCGAGCGCGAGATAAAGAGGATGATACTACTGAACGGATATCCTCTTATGTACGTCTTGCTGTGGATTCCAGGCCTAGTCAATAGACTCATGGAAGCATCCGGAAACCCTCCATCAGCTACTGTCATGGCTGCTCTACAGGCTTCAACACAGTTTGTGGGATTCGCAAACGCATTGACATATGGGTTTAATAACCACTTGCGAGATAGAGTGAACGGCATGTATATAAGTCCCGCAGTTTCGAGGATCAGGAGGACATTCACGAGATGATAGGAGTACTGTTGAGGACCTGATGCAGATATGACACGTATCAGACTCATGTAGAAAAGACATTGGAACACGAGGATAGGAGTAAGTGGGCCGCCACCACCGCATCTCACCTTACTGAATGGGTTCCCATTTTAAAAGCAACATTAGGGTGTGTTAAGCTTGTTAAATATAATTAAATAAGGAATAGACCGGTTATTTAAAAAGAAAGAAACTCATTAATTGAAGTAGCACATCTCATACCATACATATGTAGTGGTGTGTATTTACTAGACTTGGAGAAGACTCAAATGCTGGAATCAATCAACCTATCTCATCTTTAATGCCAGAATTGATCACCAATCGCTCGCCTCGTTGTCAATTAAACCATCAGCAAGTTAAGTTATTATCTCTCTCCTATTTGAGACCCCACTTTCTGGCTTTGGGACGTCCCTAGACGTTCTTTATTTGCAGGTAATTCGCTTTCTAGCAACCGTAGACCATTCGCCATCTACACTCAAACGCTGGTAAACTAGTTCTCTGACTATGCCATGATCAAACGTGAGGATGAATGATCCTTGTCGATCATCGTCCTCTTCTATGGATGTCGCCTCCTGAGCTCTCGGATAGGCAACGACCCTATTAGAACCTTCACTGAGGTCAAATGAGGCACCGCCTTTCGATACGACTCGAACAGTATACCTTGCTTCTACCTTATTCCGCTTAGAGCATCTGGCGTCGATCCGGATTGGGTATGTATGTTGAGGTAAAGGCTGATCAAAGGGGGTCAGATGCATGCTGATGGCATTATCAGAGCCAACAAAGATGGCCGATTCGTTAATTGTCATTCGCGTTGTGTAAATTGACCGATCATGCGTCGTGTCATTGCGAGCATGATGTACATAGAAGAGCTCCGATCCCTTTGGAGTTCGTAGTATGACGTCTTGGGCACCGACTTTGTCCCTACCGTTGCGAGGAGGCGATGCCACGATACTTCCATGGCCGGTGGAATAAATAGGGATCTCAGAATCAGGCATCTGATGGAGGATGGGGTTCTGTGCGGATTTATGAAAAGAGCCGAAAGGTGAATTTGCAGTTGCAAAGCCAACACCGTAGTTGGATGCTTCAAAATTGTTGGCGCTGTAGGTGAGCAAATAGACAGGCTTGCCGTTCGCATCCTGTCGTTTGATGACCGTGCTCCCTTCCGACCAACGGCGGTCTTTCCGCGTGCCATTGTACGTTTTGTAGTCGTTGACGTGAAAGTCCTCCCACTCTTGAGGGTCGGCTCCATATGAGATTACTGTCTTCCAGCCATCTTTGCGCGGAGGGTGGCCAAGCTCCCCGGTTCCATTATAAGCAGTGATATTTTGAGGCACACTGGGGGATCCCTTTTCGTGGATGTTGGCTTGAGAAGCCACAATCAGTGGCATAGTTGATGCGGCTGGGTCATCCCACCAGTCTCTTTCCAATTCCACGACGATGATATTAGACTCCTCAATATACTTTCCCAGGTTATCGTCCCAATTCCAATTCCGATAGGCGTTCCGAGACGTGTATAGATAAATTCGTCCATCCTCATCAAAGATGATATTTGGGTCGATTGTGGGAATGTAGGTTCCCCTTGGTGCTGTCTCTCCTTGCTCGAGACTTTGCGGCGGCAGCATTTGATCCTCATCCATGATGAGATTGACGTCATGATAATCAGGATCAAAGGGGTAGTAGTCGATCGGCTTGGACTCAATCTCCTTGAATGGCCCCGCAGGCGAGCGAGATACTGCCACACCGAGCTTGGATGGCTCTTCAAACTTGGAGTAGTGGAAGTAATCCTTTGTCATATTCTCAAGCAGGCGTCCGGCGAAGAAAAAGTAGTACCATCCCGTCTTTTCGTTATAATACGTCTCAGGTGCCCAATACCAATCGCGGGCCCAGCAGGCCTGCCCGCCCTCTATGCGGTTCATCTGATCATCATAGCAGGCTTTTAGTACTCCACCTGGATGCCTGTGCCAAGTCGAAAGGTCAGGGCTACTGTAGATGGCAAAGTGATAGCCTTCATCAGCACCTTCTGTGGAATAGGCATAGTATTGGCTACTGCTGGAGTCATAAAGGACGTAGGGATCTGCGGCCGCATGTCGCGCCGAGTTATAGAACTGAGGAGCTTTTTCGAGACTTTCATGGCGGCCTGAATACGCTGCAGTAGAAGGGCAAAGTAACACTACCCCGGCAAGAAAGGTGAACAGTTGCATTTTTGCGACGGTCACGAAAGTTGGAGAAGCAATGCGAGCTAGCTGACCGCAACATTTGAAGTTTGCGAATCAGCAGATATGAGCGTCTTAAAGAGCAGGTTTTTTGGTGCTGCTATTACCCCTCTTGAACAGGTTCATTCGGTCCGAGTAGTCCAGGGATCTGATCCTTCATCCCATCTCCAACGCTACAACGCGCCATTGTTTGAAGAATAGGCAAAGATCGCCACGATTTCAGGGCCCTGTGTCTAGGTGATGGTCGCTCTGCGGAAACAACAACATCCATCATAGGGCCGCTTAATTATTGAGATAAATTCGGGCTCAGGCTAGTCAAGGGTGTTGGAAATAGGCTAAAGCCGAGTAAGCCGTCATGACTAATACGCTACTGACCGAGGATCCTGGATGTGAGAATGGGCGATATTGGTAAATCGCCTTTTCCCCCATAGTTACATATGAGTGTCACTAGAATTGTGGCGATGATGTTCGGAGCAATGATACATGATCTTTCAGACCAGACTCGCCATGATGCTAGGCCCCAAATAGCTACCTCGCGACTGCTGCAGACGTAGAAAAAGAAGAAGAGAAACAAGTGGTAGGATTGATTGGAAGAGATTAAAAAGAAATCCAGGTAGTTTAAACTCTTTAAATCTAAGCTGAAAGATAACTGAGGTGAGTTAGAAAGCATTTCAAATTTCCAGATTTAAATTTGGAAGAAGTCATCCTACGAAGCCACTGAATGAAGCCTTCTTTACCGCCCAACAATAATATCATCCTCTCATATTATGCGAAGTAGTTTTTAAACTTAATGAATAGTAGTTATATAGTTGAAACTTTCTGTATCATATTATTGGTGTGTGAGCAGCTGAAATATGACGCCCCCAAGGAAAAGGTAATACCGCATTTCTATCTCTCACGTGACCACATCCACTCCACATGTCCGGTTTTGACTGACCGCTGACATCTTGTCAGAACATGGTGGGCAAACGAAGCATTTGGACCATCCAAATACGACCCTCAAAGCGAGTAACCACCGCTCTTGCGAGACACCATGTAACATGACATCACTTCTCTCAAATTCAGACTATCTCTACGACCGAGCGTCGAGCCCAAGCATCGTTGTGTCGAATCAACAATCTCTTGACACGGCGTACAATGGCCCAAAAGCAAGCCAGCGATCCTGTACCACGTGCCGGCGACGGAAAGTTAGATGCAACAAGGAAACCCCGTGCTCTAATTGCATTAAGAATGGCGTTGCGTGTATTTTCCCTCCGCCTGGGCGAGCTCGACCAACACCACGCGGTCGTCGGTCCGACGCCGGAAAATCGTCCCTCAACCCAAAAGAGCAAGGCGCCCACCATTTGACACGGGTACTGCGCTCCCAGGACAACGACTCTGTGCCTAATAGTGGACGTGTAAGATCTCAAGGTCATGCAGGTGGAGGCAACGATGCGTCAGTCGCCTTCTCAGAAGCTCGCCCAATACGGGGCTTCAATGAAACCATCTCTACTAAAGAGGAGTGGATAGAACGCTGCCTGTATTTCGGAGAGAGGCCGCCAAAGCCTCTTTATCAGATTGGAAGCCAATCAGCCGCGTCCAGAGATAATAGAGGGGATGTTTATGCTTCGTGTTTGACAAAATTAACCAGGCTGGTACGCGTTGAACTTATATTGCCCCCACTTCGGTTGCTACAGTGCTCAGCGACTAACAACTTTGTAGCTTGCCGAGTCACCAGGGCCCGTTCTAGATGATATTGAGGACGAAGATATGGAATCTCCTTCCGAAAACGACGAAAACGACTCAGTGGACCGTCTCTTGCAGACCACCCCAACTAACCTCGACCATGAAGCCTTTGTACTCGGTTATGATCCACCCAGTGATAGCCCAAGCAGCCCACATCCTTCACCATCTGAGATACCTTTCTACTGGCAGACATTTGTGGAGAACGTTGATCCTCTGATCAAGATATTTCACATTCCGTCCATGAGCAAGTTGATGAGAGAAATACAGCGCAACATCGGATCCTTGAGCCGATCCGAAGATGCGTTGATGTTCGCCATCTACCTTGCTGCTGTGACATCCATGACGCCAAATGAAGTAGGTTAGCTTCTCATATATCCACTGGCATTGCTAAATACGTTAACAGGCACGAGACCTTCTTGGCAAGGACAAGGAAACTTTGGTCGCTCAATATCGGCTTGCTACAAAGAAAGCGCTTGCCAGGGCTGATTTCATGTCGTCCTCAGACCTGATGACATTGCAAGCAATTGTCTTGTTCCTGTTTTGCCTGCGCGAAAGCGACCAGTCGAAGTTCACATGGACCATGACCGCACTCGTCGTTCGAATAGCACAAGGCCTTGGGATACACCGAGTTCGCCGAGGCACCGAATTATCTCCTTATGACACCGAAATAAGCCTCAGACTTTGGCTTAGTATCTGGCTGTTGGATTTGAGGACTGCACTAGACCAAGGGACAAAAGTTTTAATATCAGAAGATCTCTCTGACCCGGTGCTACCGCTTAACATCAACGATTCCGACCTTGACCCTGCCAACGTTGCGTACCCGCCCTCAAGAACCGGCATGACCGACATGGCACCAACTCTGATCAAGTACGAGACTGGCCTGTTGATGAAGAAACTGGCGCAACCCGATCACGGACGTACGCTAGACCAGGGAGAAATGGAGCAGATGACAGCCACGTGCAGGAGAAAAGTAGAGGAAGAATACTTGCAAAATTGTTTCGACGACCATTCCTTCCATCGATTTACGGTTTTAATCACACAACTATTCTTTGCCGAGGCACCGCTACTCATTTATCATCACATTTTGTCCTCCGGTTCAAGTATAGATGTATCACTCGCCGCCAGAGATCGATTGCTGGATGCATCCATTGAGACAATCCAGTCCTCTCATGAGATCGTGACGACATGGACATGGCCACGCTGGGACAGGCAACCTTGCAGCTACGTACATTGGTATGCAATGACGATAATTATCGAAGAATTATGTCTTCGTTCCAACAGGACGGGAATTGCGAAGAAAGCTTGGAACGCCATCGATCTTGCAATCGGTTGCTGGGGCTGCCCAACACAGCAGCAGGATGAGCTATGGAAACCGCTCATGAAATTGGCAAAAAAAGCCACCAAGAAGCGTGAGGCGAATGGATCTTTATTTATGCAAGACTCGGCTGCGGGAGAGGATAATCAGAGCGACCAACCAATGTCTGTTGATTGGACCTTGGCAAACTTGGAAGTACCATTATGGCCAACGGAAATCTCCCCCGGGTATCTCTACGAGGACATGGGCGAGGATTTCTTGGCTGAGTCCGGAGGCAGTCCAAGCGAGGTGCTCGATTATATGTTGTAACATGAGATGCTTGGTATTTGCTATGAAAACCATCCTCCAACTTGACAAATTTTACATTCTGGTTGTTGTCAACTTCAGACTTTGACCCGTCCTCTCGGTAACTTGAGATTAACTACTTCATATTTGAAACACAGACCTTAGCGTCTGGATCATGCAGTAGAAGGAATTTGCGGTCGATTTCCAACACGCCTCTTGTATTACCTGGCACAACCGCGCACGACTGGAGGATGCGGCGCTGTGATGTGCCTGCAGGCACAGAGTCGATAACGTTCGCTCTCGACGCGAACATCTGTACGGCGCCTGCGACGGCGTGAACTCTCCCACCAGTCGACAAGTGCTTATTAATCGCCCTTGATGCACTGTCCCTGATGTCTGTGAATGAACCTTTCATTGCTTGATGATGGAGATGCCTAGTAGTTTTCAGGCGCATTGTTTCTGGTCGGTCCGGTGATTGCCGCTGGCTTCGCTGCTGCTTGGGCATTCTTCTGGTATTTGTAGACAGTCCAGTCAAAGACGTAGTCGTACTGAAAGCCTTCACGGACGAAGAGATCCCGGAAGATTTTCCGAAGGTAGCTATAGTCAGGCTTGTCGTCAAATCGAAGTGATCGAGTGTAGTTCAGGTAAATAGCGAACTCGTTGGGGAAGCCGCGGCACAAGACTTCGGTTGGCGTCGTCATCTTCTTTTCCATGATGCGGTCATATTTCTGTTTCTTTGTGGCCGCCTTCAAACCTTGCCAAGGCAATGAACCACGGGTGAAATAGAGCATGACATAACCAAGCGATTCCATATCATCGCGTCGGGACTGCTCCACGCCGAGATGCGTATTGATGGAGGCGTATCGTGCAGTGCCGGTCAGGTTCTTGTTCTCGCGATAAGGAATGTGGAAGTGGGTTTTTGGGTCGCGATATTTCTTGGCAAGGCCAAAGTCGATGGCGTTGACCTGATTTCCTCGTTTTCCAATGCCCATCAAGAAGTTATCGGGCTTGATGTCGCGGTGGATGAAAGACTTGGCGTGGACGTACTCGATTCGAGAAATGAGCTGATCAACCAACAAAAGCACCGTCTTTAGAGAAAACTTGCGGTTGCAGAAGTTGAACAAGTCCTCTAAGCTGGGGCCCAGAAGATCGTAGACCATGGCATTGTAGTCGCATTCGGTGCCGAACCAGCGAACGAATGGGATTCCAACGCCGCCAGCGAGGGATTTGTAGACGCGGGCTTCGTACTCGAGCTGCGGATGCTTGGCTTTGACACTTTCGAGCTTGATGGCGATTTCTTCGCCAGAGATGATATTGGTTCCCAGGTAAACATCGCCGAATGACCCGGAGCCAATCTTGCGGCCAATTCTGTATTTATTTCCGACGCGGAGGTCCTACAAGGAGATTTAGCAAGCCGGAGCGATAAGAGTGGGGAGTAGCGAATGATCGCCCGATAGATCTAGATGGGATCTGAACGAAGGCCGGATGGGGCGGGATGGAGTCGGAATGTTCTAAAATATTTCTAGACACTGGGAGATGAATGGGTTACGTACCATGGCAGCCATATTGACAACGTTGAGCGTGGGGTTTTGGCCCTTCGGGTAGGTCGGGTGAGGAGGCCAAGGTTCAAGTAATTTGGGCTCGTGAGGGGGATGCGCAATAGCTCGTAATAATTCCACGGTACTACTGCAGCCGACCTGACAAGGTTTGGAGTTTGGAGATGATGGTGAGATGGAGGTGATGAATGAGTTGTAAAAGGGATGAATGGAAATGAAATCTGGCGGCTTGCGCACTGGTGTTTGTACCTAAGCTCGGCCCTTGGTGTTTCGGCCTTCGTCACAAGATGTCGTCGGCCTTCGGCCTTCGGTCACCGGTCATACGAGACACCAAGACACCAAGACACCAAGAACCAAAACATCAAGATACCAAAACACCATAACCCTCCGCTTCGGACCAGGAAAACCTTGAGCCGGATTATAAAGCATCTACGCATAAAGCACTTACACGTAAATGTAGTCTTCTCATCATCAATATGAGATACGCCAAGTCCGGTCGCACGCCTGTCGGGCACGTGACCAGATTCGCCGTCTACTGTGGCCGAAAGCGGTGTGTTGCATATCGGGAAATTGGTGTAATCACGGGCCAAATTGACGATTGCAATTGATTCCATCTACGGCTATAAATAGGCTATAAGTAACTGGATCTATGCTTATCCTATTTGATCCGATTGATCTGTCATACCTGTATTCCAAATGGTATTTCCTCTCTTATCACAGCCGGCCTTGACCCCTCATCCGTCTTAGTCATCCCGGACTTACGGCCATCTGCTCCGGCCCCCTGTCTCACAAAACCCCTTATCACATAACCTGCTCTTACTTTCCCATACAGCCAGCGCTAAGTACCCTTGCTACTCGCGATTTACCTGCTGTTATTTGCCATTGATGTGTCTGATTGGCCCCTACACTAACTGACTAGAACGTCTCGGTGCCTTAGTTTGCGGCGCGGAGGCTGACATTTTGTGCTGACACCCGCGGCTGACTTTCTGTGCTGACATCCACAGCTGACATTCTGTGCTTATATCCTCTGGTTGCGACATTCCTCATTGATGCTAATTTCTTTCTCTCTTCCAATCTATTCCACATCCCAGCCACCCCTTCTAAATCGCAATGTCCACGTCCGAAACCAAGTTCCGCGCCATCATCGTCGGTGGCGGTCCTGTCGGTCTGGGTCTTGCTCACAGCCTGTCTCTCGCCGGCATTGACTACGTCCTGCTTGAAAGCCGCAATGATGTCGTGGAAAACACCGGCTTGGGCCTCGCTCTGTGGCCACACAGTGTCCGCATCCTCGATCAATTCGGTCTGCTTGAAGAAGGGCGCAAGATGCAGCTGCCAATGAAGAAAAAGTTCAACCACTGGCCAGACGGTTCTGAGATCAGTCATTCAGACCTATACGAAGAAATCGGAACAACGTGAGCGACATGGTGCCCAAAATGACTCTGGAATCCATCTAATCTATGGCAGTCACGGCCATCCTTGGATGCTTTTTTATCGACAGAAGCTCCTTGAGCTGCTGTATACCCGTCTCCCGGAAAAAGACACACGAATTCTCACTGGCAAAAAGGTCGTCACTATTGACACACATGCTCAAGGCGTCACGGTCCATTGCTCCGATGGCACCGTCGAAGAAGGGTCCATTGTCGTTGGCTGCGATGGCGTACGCAGCAGCGTCCGACAGATCATGCGTGATCTGATGATCAAATCATCCATCACAGTCGCCGACAGCGAATCGCCCATCAAAGCGGAGTATCAAATGCTGGTCGGCCATACCAGCCGAATCCCCGACATGGAAGCTGGCTGCTTGTGGGAAACCCGCTACAATAAAGGGAACATCCAAGTTTTCATGCTGAAAAATGAAGGCTGGTTTTTCGCCTACAAACGGCTTCCCGCCCCGATCACTCAGGCGACACGATACTCTGACGAGGATGCCGAAGCGTTTGCAAACTCTAACTTAGAGAGCCAAATCACCCCAGACAAGAAGTTTGGAGATATTTGGGCTGTTCAAAAGTGGTCTCGCCTGTTGAACCTCGAGGAGGGATTTCTCCAGACTTGGCATTGGGACCGCATCGTGCTGCTGGGCGACGCAGTGCACAAGATGGCCCCGAACTCGGGACTGGGACTCAACCAGGGCTGGCAGGGTGTGACTGCCCTGACCAATAATCTCCACAGGGTGCTGGCAGAAAACTCGAACCCGAATACTAAGGTTATCGAGGGGGCATTTGCAGAGTACAAGAAGCAGGCGGTTGGCACAGCCAAAGACAGCTCGCGGCTTTCAGGCTTATATGCACGCATTACATCATGGCATAATGTCGTGTACAAGGTCCTCGATTTGGTGGGGCCGTATATCGGAGGCGATTTGTTGCTGTTCAAGATGCTCGCTTCCCCTATTGTTAAGAAAGGGATCGTTCTAGACTTTGTGCCGGAGACGGGGCTGGTCCCTAGCAAGGCCAAATGGGTCAATGCTTCCCCCAAGGAGAGCAAATAACTTCCCATGCCACACCACTGTTGGGTGTCCGCTGTGATTGCTACATTTGACAACTTGGTCTAATTGTGGGTCGGAAGGAAAGAAGTATTGATAATGTGACGCATTGTAGGTATGCGTCGGCTGAGGAGCCCATCTTGGTTGATGTAATATGACGGGTTAAGAGGTGAAAGGTTTTATCCGAATAGACCGAGAAGGGGCCGGCTCGGTAGCGGCTCGGTCTACACGGTTCCTAATCTAATAGTAATCAGTATTGGTTAAGAAAGAGTAATATTAGATTGATAGATAAATACATATAGAAAACATCGATGCCCAAGTGGTTAAAAAAAAACTTGCTCAATGCTGAGTGCTTCGTCGAGAAGCAATCCTATCTATACCAATACCCTGGCTGGAAGGGGCCTTTCTATTATTCGCTCTTGTATCACGCCAGAATCAAGTGGGAAAATGTCATTATCAGTTTCTTCGCTTTCAATTGGAACCACCGTATCAAACAACGAAATTCCCATCTTTCGCGCGATACCGGCTATTGTCGATGCTTGGCGAACAACGAAATGGATGTTGCTGCCTCGACTGCCATGGTACGTCAAATCACCGACATTCTCGGGTTGAGGGTTGTTGATGGTGATTTTCGATAACCATTTGCCAAGCATCAATCTGAAGAATGGTAGGCATACAGGGATGCCGATGCAGATCATGGTGACGGAAATTTCTGCAACCGACCATATTGCAGCTGGGACTGTAGCCTCTATTGAATCGAATAAGTGAATTAGAATGACATGGGCTGTTACAGTGGGCCGCTTACTCGTGAAATTCGGCTTTGCAAGCTGTCCGATCTCAGTCGTCCTTTTAATGCCGAATGTACCAGCACTTCTTCTCGTTAGATGCTTGTCAATTCCGAAACAGATTAGAACCGAGTAACTTACATGATGCCTAGACTCAAGCTGCTCAGGATAATAAACTTATCCCTGATGTTCATTTTGATATTCCAGAGCACTGCCCACGGAAACACAACGAAAAAGAAGTCGGCGAAGACGCATACAGCTTGACGAGACACAGTTCAGGATCAAGTAGAATCAAATATAGCACAATGAGAAATTGGATACTTACAAGTGACAGCAAACGCCAGAGGAACAAAGGGAGCCTTGCACTCGCCTCCCTCTATTCGTCGATCCCAAACATAAGCAACCGGCTGGCATTGCAGCCAGTAAGAAAGACAGCAAGCAATGGATGTTGCTATCAGTAAAAGATTAATGCCCCATATGGCAACTTTCTGCCACGTCTCCTGGACGATGCGCAAAAGGAAAAGGCCAAGTGAGCATTTGGCGAGAATCATCCCCATAGTAATGAGGTTGATTCCAATCCCTTCGTAAAAGTGTGCGTTTGCTGCGTCGTCTGGGTTTGAAATCTTGGTCTGTCCGAAACCATAGTGCGCAGAAATAGTCATGATAATACAGAAAACTACGAGAAAGAGCTAAATGATATGGCTTATTAGCAGCGATTGATGTACATGGAGCCTGCGAGCCCTCTCGAGAAGCACAACTTACAAAGGCCAACATGTAAGCAAAATCATCTAGACCAAGCCATGACACAAGCTTAACACGGGCGTAGATACGCAAGATAACAAAGACAGATACCAGAAGTGTTAACGCCCAGACAACGCCCGTAAACCATACACCATCTTCCTCAATCGCCATGTTGTTTCATCAGTCTTCATGCGGAGATGTCTTTATCGTCTTAGCTCTGGGAAGTCCGATCGGAGGGAATGTTCACCCTATGCGGGAAGCTAGGAATGAGGTTGACTTTTCCAGATGCCAACTCGACACTCTAGAAAAAGGGTATCTGATGTGAAGTGATGCGCGAGCGACCCTGCACAATGTTGTTATAGCCAGCCACCTGGTGATGGGCGCAGATGGGAAGGGGGTGCTAGCTGTCGATCATAAATAGCGTGTCCATTGGCAGTGTTATCTCGAGTGTTGCCTGAAGATCAAGATGACTCAAATGTCAAGGATAGTCGTGGGAGTTGGTGCGGTAGTTTTTGGCAACGCGTCGATGGGGTGGAGGAAAAGATCTAGTCGAGTGCTTTCAAGTCGCAGCAAACGGCAGACCTGGACTCGCCACGTCTCTCATTTACCTGTTTTTCTCTCTCCCTAAATGCCCAAATTTTCGTCTTCTGCAGTGGTATTCATCGCCTTTCCCGCTAACCCAGCATCCAGCCAACTGCCCAACTGAGACATGCAGTCGAGATGACGTACTGGAGTCACTTCAAGGCGCAGACAATGACCTAGCCAATGCCCTAAGAATGCCGCAGTGACATCCGAAATCCGCCTAGCACAAGCCACCCTTCCTAGGACCAATAGCCTCATGAATCCCAGATTATTTGGGTTGCAATGCTGCTAACTTTTTCTTTAGAGACAAATGGTGCCACAGTAAATAATCACACCCAATGTCCGGGATGTCATCCATGAGGGTTAGAGCAATCCGGAGGCGGGAGAAAAACAAGCCTTGATTCGATTACAAGCTAGATAACCTCCAAAAAATAATAGCAAGGACAGCCTGACAGCTTCTTGGAAATAAGGAATAAGCTTAGCTAAAATGTGACAGATAATATGGGGCGCGAATCGTTGAGAGTAGGGAGAATTCAGTAGGGGTACTGATGCAAATCTCAATGTCTAGATGAAGCAGTTGCAATAGGCCGATCGATGCCGAGCAGAAGAACGTCACCATATTCCACTTCACCTTTTGTAGAAGCAAAATTTGGGGCAAATGACTTAGTTGGCTCAATGATTCGGTCCAACTTGTTGCAAAATCACTTCGTTGTCTGACGATGTAAGACAAGAATGGCAAGCTACTGCAAGCCCGCTATGAACTCGGCGGCACACGGTGTAAATTAGAGGCGACACAACAAAACATCTATACTGGAACGGGACTAGGAAAAAGCACGCGCTTTGCCACAATCTCCGATCGACAAAAAGCGTCACTGAAAAGCAATATAAAGTCACCGAGGGAAGCGAACGGCCGGGAATTAAAACCGGCTCCGCGGGACATCCCGCCGTGGTGTTCTGTGATTGACTGGTGAGTCCTGCACTCACTTACCTTCCTGTTCTCGCCGTTTTGGGGCTTGCTTCAGGATTCGTGTTGTGTTGCAACTGCGATATGGTGCTATCCACTACTACCCAATCTGCTGGTAAGAGCTGCACAGTGATGGATGCTAGCTGAGCGGGTGGCTCTTAGAGGGGTCGCCAAGCGGAGTTGGCGTTTGGCGTTTCGTTACCGCTGAGCCTCCATACACAGCATCACAAACATGCAATAATGCATCCTCAATTACCGACAAATGAGTATCAATTCCCATCAACGTGCATGTCTAGTGTAAAACGGGACGCCACTTGAACGTGGGTCTGACGGATAGACGCACGAACTGTGGCGATCGGTCTTGTCTGGTAACGTAAATCTGATTCGTTTGTGTTGGCAGTGTGATCAGTGATCTTGTAGTGAGCAGTGTAGGCCACGCCTGGTAGTAGAAAATAATATATTCAAATAACCCAGTTGGATTGATGTTCAAGGACTGAATAGCCGAAACTAAGCACAACAGCCGGTGTCCCTCTCCAAGGCTGTGTTGGTGGCATGCCTGCCTAATGAATTAGGTATCCGTTCATATGTTTGTCAGGCTCGTGAGCTCGTTCGTATCTGCAGGGGCCGCGGTATGAGTTGCTGCGTATGTATTACACGCAAGGAAATTGATGATAATTAGTGGGCCAAATCGTGTTTTATATTTGACTGGTACAGGGCTATCTTTGTCGTTGTCCCTTCCATGATCCTGATGATGATCATGACTTACTGTCAAGGTTGCGATGCCTGACCCCTCATTCCTTAGTCATCGCGGCCCGGCCAACCCTGCATCTGACAATCTATCACCATCTTTTCTCCATGAGCGAATACCCCGCTGTGATACTCGTATCCTATATCATTTCCGCAACCCAGCCACAATAACTCCGCGACGGCTCAGTCATCCATCTCATCCTGCTGTATATGTCGCATAATATGCACAATTATAATGAGGCCTGATACCGACGAGCATACCAGCGATAGGTATAGATCGCCGTCGCCCGGGAGTTCAGCGCGCAGTAGCCCCTCAACAGCAGTGATAGGGTACGATGATGAAAACTGGGAGGCGCCAATCGAACAACTCCCGTGTCTTCCCAATCCTCGACTTCGAGATCTGACTCCACCCGGATTCCGTGATGCCGATTCTGACTCCATCAAAGCTCCAAGGGCCTTGTTTCAAGAGTCTGCCTCGTACTTCAAGCTTCCGCCTAATATCCGGAGAGACATTGTTCGACTAGCTTTTGGAGACAGGCGCCTGCACATGAACCTCTCCTACGGCCATCCAGATACATCCCAGCGGTTGATTGTTGGCCATCATTGTGGTATCAATAACAAGAAATCAGAGAGGTTCCGTAATACAAGAGTACGGATCATTGATAAGGCTCGGCCAAAGGCTTGGCGATGGTGGAGCTCTATTTGCCATCGACTCGAGCCTGATGTACCAGCAGGACCCATGACAAGAGGCGGTCTTGCTGGTTCCTGGGCTGACCATTGTCGCGTCGGTGAGGCCAACTACTGCCTTGTGTGGAGAGGTGGTGATGTGCCCTCTGAATGTTTTATCGGCGTAATGGGCTGGCTCTTATCTTGCCGCCAAAAGTAAGCAACATATCCCGACTTGTATAATAATAATAACTAATGAGACTTGACAGCTATGCTGAGAGTATCGATGTGCTACATTCGACGAACACAATTGTCATGACGGGCGAAGACATGCTCTCTCGTCTCCCACAACTTTTATTACCACATCGACTTGCAACAATAACTTCACTCGAGATTCGTTGGTCGCTAAAGACATGCCCTGTCAATGATGAGCTAGATAATGCCGAGCTTGACGAGGATAATCTAGAGATCATCTTGCAGCTGCTCTCATCGCAATTCCCTACACTTTGCTATCTACATGTTTCACTTGAGGAACCAGACGATTTCTATTCCAATATCCAGGGTGAAAAGGAATTTCTTGATGTGATTCTGAAGCATATTGATCAGTTTGCTCAACGAATGTCCATTCTACGCGAGTGTGCTTTCGCACTCCCCGATTTCTTTTTCGAACTTTTGTACGCTGACGCTTCATTTATACTCGAAGGTGATGGTAGTTACGGCTCGTATCTAGATTCATACCGCCAAGTCTGGCGGTATATTGATGGCGAAATGAGTGTTATACAGTTGCCGTTTATCGACAGCTATCCGAATCCTCCATATCACTTGGCTCAAGCCGGGACTCAAGTTGCTGGATATTGGATTCTAGAGGGTTCAGATAAACCTCAACTCGATTCCCCGCGTATGGTCGCAAGCACAACTGAGGGAGCCAGCTGTGGCATAATCACCTTGTAGGCTGTTATTGTCATGGACCGCCAGGCGATATCCTGGTCCGATGTGGTGAATAAATAATTATGTTACCGTGGATATAAATAAGAGTGGAGCCTCTAGATACTGTGAGTTGATATCTAAACAGTCCTTTTGCGAAGGATCTATATATCGCATTTGAGCCTCACTTTCTTTAGCCAAAGACGGTGGGCTACTTAGAGTCCCAAAAACATCAATAAATTAAGCCCTAAATTCGGGTCTACTCATCCCTCTCTCTCTTGTACTTCTTGCCAGGTATCCGTGCTTCCCCTTTGTCGGACCAGTCCCATTCATCGAGATACCTGCAAGCAATTGTTAGCATCAATGGGACTTTCCTTTTTCTTTCTTCCTCTTTCAATCGAAGAAAGTTTTAAAAAAAATAAAGAGCAGATCTTACATCATCAATGCAAAGAGCGACAAAGAGTCTGCATTTTTGAGGGCCTTCTTTGGTCCAGAGTTATCCGCAGTACTGCCCTTGTTGGTCTTTGCCAAATTCCAAACATCGCGTTGGCCGTCTGAAGAGAACAACGGGTTAGCCATCTCAATTTTCCATGCCTCTTGAACAGATGGAGCAAATGGGCAGATTTTCGTGTTAGCAAGAATTTTCAGACTCACATGTCAACACACGATCCCAGCCGTTCTTTTTGGCCTGCTCGTCTGAAGGTGGAGTTTTGAACACCTGGTCCTTGCCATTGACATGATAGATGAGTTTGCCAGTAACATCCACTGCAGTTTGATCCAGGATAACTGATCACAGTTAGTGCATGGGGACGGCAGGGTGGCATTAGGTATCGACTCACTGGGTTTATTTAGAATAAGTGAGCCATCGGTATTTGTTTCTACACCCCCATACCAATGGGTGAGCTCGTGCACCATGATGACCGAAAGATGCGCGGCATGGGTGCCGAGCTTATCATTCTCGCTAATACCGCTGGCCTTGAGAGTTTTTGGTGACGGGAGACTCTTGGCTTTGTCCGTAAACATGCGGTCGCAGAAGACAATCATGTCATAGCTCCAGTAGACAGAAGCCCATAAACCAGGGCGACAGAAAACTGGTTTTTCTCTTTCTGTATTTTTCCAGACCCAGCGGTCATCGTTGTACCATGCTCCTTCGCGGCCATCCAAGATAAGTTGCGCGAAGTCTTTTTCCTGCATCAGAGTGTACGACTTGCCCGGGACCTTGTCTTCCAATCCCAGCCAGTCCCAGGCATCGTCACCGCAGATAATCTTAGGTTTCGCACCGTCGCGATTCTTCAATTTTGCGACGTAGCCATCCGCGGGATCATTTTGCGCGGACGGAAGCGTAGCCACAATTTTGTCGAAGATACCTTGGGTAACAAAGGTAAGCTGTGCGATCGGACACCAGCGTGGGAACACAAACTTACGAAAAGCATCTGAGAAATACTGATCGCTAGGGCTTTGTGCCACGCTTAGCCTTGGGGCAAAGCCAAGTGTAGCAACTGCGGCCCTGTAAATGCGGTTCCACTTTAGGTACCCGTCGGGATCTTCGTCCTTGTTGGGCTGTTTTTGGAGAACAAAATTGAGGCTATCTTGAGCTGCGGTTGCGATGCCGAGCGCCACGTCCATGGACTCCTGTAAGTACGTGGCATCAGTGTCACAGCTCTTGTCGACATCCCAAATGCCTAGGTTAGCCGTCGTTTCCGCCGAGCCGAAGCCGGACATCAGTCCGACCAGTAGCCAGACGTGCCGAAACAGAAGCATGCTGCGTGCTGACTCAAAGAAAGACTGGAACAAAATTGAAGAAAATGAAAATGAAGGACGGGGCCGCAGGTGAGATCCCCTTGACAAGGAAATGAGAAAAAACGAATGGATGTATGTTTATCTCTCGTCCGTACAGCAGGGAGACGGCAAAGACTGACATATGACCAAGGCTGTCGCCGCAGGGCTGGCCGTGTTTACTCCCCTGCAATTAGCTGTAATTAGCGGCGGAGCACACAGCCCCCGCCAAGTTGACGTGTGTGGGTGTTGGTTGTAAGTGCATGTGTGGACTTGACCCCGCTAGCTTCACGGGCGAAGGATGGGTGAGTTAACTCAAAACGTCCGATTGCCGCCTCGTTTGTGATCCTTCAATTCCCACGGTCGCATTCGCGTGTTGCGAGCAGGAGCTGCTGGTAAGCGCGTGAGTTGACTTGCCCCACGGGCTGAGGGGGCCAAAGAGGCAGGCTAATTAGAAACGTCCGATTGCCGCCAATTAATCCCTGCATGTTAACAGATCAGGGTTTGGCTGCAACCCTTCATATCGCAAAGTCGCATTTTGTGCTAATTCGAGTTTACCATACGTTGCAGACTGTAGAGCTGAAAATCCTGAAACCTGGTCGAATGTACGGATGAACAACCCAGCCTTATGAACCGCACCCCTACTAGTCTGTCCAAAGGCCCCAATCATGGCGCCTAATCCCGAGATTGGCATGGCCACGAAGGATGGTCCTTGGCAGGCCTCGTAATGATTCATGTGGATCCAGCCCTGCCGATTGTGCTCAGGCGCCGGATCAGGTTGATGAAGTAGGAGTCAGTCAGCCCCCAAGGTCTCGGCTTTTACTTGATCAAGGCACCAAAGATATCGCCCGCTCCTTACTCACGATGCCTGCCTCCTGATAAACATTCCCATTCATTCCTTTCTGCCATCCCACCATTTAGTCCTGGTACCATTCGTTTCTCCTTGACTTTCCTTGACGTTCTTTTCGGTTTACATTTCATCACGTCCATCGACATGCCACCGCTGTGGAAGCTCAGCGTTTTAGGGCTGTGCGTTGTAGCACCGGTCTCCGGAGCAGCTGAGGGCCGGTTCAATGGAGCCGGCTTATTGAGAAGGGCACCATTGGTAGGCGATGGGCTTCTGGAGACTATCACGCCTGGGACCACACCTGGCCACACAAACACCACTGCCATAATCCAAACCTCGTCCGAGACGTCTACTTTGACATCCTCGGAGTATCCAGCAGAGGTTTCGACCGATATTACCACCGGTACCCCGCAGGAGACATCGGGGGGCATTGAAACTGGCACGGGAGTGCCTGTAGGCTCAACTGACACCACTCCTGGCCTTTCAATTCCTGTAGGGACGCCAGAGCCGTACACAAAAACCACAACCGAAGCCTCAGTAGCTTCGGACACTACAAACGCTACTGGTACGCCAGTGACAACACCTGGGGGCATCGTCACTGACACGAGAGCTCCTGGAGGCTTAACCGACACCACAACGGAGGCGTCAGTGGCTTTGGAGACGACGACCACTGTTGGCACACCAGGAGAGACACCAGCGGACAACGACACTGATACGGGAGTACCTGGAAGCTCAACGGAAACTACTCCAGGCCTCTCAATCCCCGTGAGTACGCCAGGGACCTTTTCAGACACCTCGACAGAGACCCCAAAGATCTCAGACACGTCAGAGAAGTCAGAAACATCTACCGCGGCTTCGGGGTCCTACACTGAAACTTCGTCAGCCTCCGCTACACCTGCTGATGAAAATTCGACTACCCAAAACCCAGGACAAACGTCTACAGTCCCATCAATCACAGAAAGCACTGGCCCAATCAGTACAGTGGAAGGGGGGGAGATTGTCACTGGTACCGATGGTGCCGTCGCGACCTATATTCCCCAGCAGGACCCGGACTTCACTTCATTCACAGGAACCACCACCACCACAGATGACGACAATGGGGTTATTGTCATCTGGCCTTTTGGCTGGTTCTGGAAGCTGTCTGGGGGCGGTGGTGGTGGTGGCGGCGGCGGCGGCGGCGGAAGTACCCCTCCCGCTCCTACTTCGAACCCCGACCCTGACAATGACGATGACGATGATGATGACGACGATGAGTCCACCGCAGAGTCTACAGCGGAGTCGACTACAGAGTCTACCACAGCGGAGTGCACTGCCACAGAGATTCCGGACTGCACTAGGACCATCTCATACATTTCCGAGGCAGGGACAGAAATCATGTAAGCGTATTCTGAAACCCCATATCATGGGGTTTATGAGCAGGAAGGGAATAATAACACGATCACTAGGACCGAGTTCGGAGACTGTCCGACAATCATCAGCTGCGCCACAGGAACACAAGCAACGGCAACGACGACTCTTTTCTCGGACCTGCTCTGGGTTGGAGGCTATGAAGAGGACCCACTTGAAGATATCCCCGATGATGCAGCAACCGCAGACGTGGACAAAGACACTATTATATATTTAGAAGATATCTTCGAACAACTTGAGGGCGATGTATCGACAACTCCTACCGGAACACCCGGGCAGTCGACAACTTCCACCGAGACACCAAAGCAGTGGACGACTTCCACTGGTACACCGGAGCAGTCGACAAGTTCAACTGGAACACCCGAACAGTCCACGAGTACTTGGGAGACTGAATCTTCAACCCCTACTATGACGCCAAGCACACTTATTACGTCGACCAGGCGCTCCTCTGACTTGGTCACACCCGGTTCTACTCCATCATCCGGGCTCGCCACCACCCCCGATCCGACTTCAACCGAGCCAACCCGCACCTACTATCCCTGCGTCATCTACGGGGGGCCCAGTGTTCCATCAGCCTATTGTCAATGCGATACCACTGTCGATGGCCGGCAATACGTTGCCACGACCACTCTAATCGATAATAGCTGTGCAGCCTATACAGAGTTCCCGTCTAAGATCAATCCAACTACTGAAGCACCTCCTGCGACTGATGCGCCCATCAACGGGCCCCTAACCCAAACTAGCGCTGGCACCGTCCTGGTCTGGTCGTCGTACTCACTTGCGTACTATGATGTCTATACCGGCGTTCATATCACCGCATCAGTTGGCGTTGGCGAACCTTCCACCGTCTCGACACCCGTGCCAACGCAGACTGACGTTGACAACGACGGCGGGGGTCAGTGTGGCACCAGCGACGGCCTTTCGAAGAGCGGTCTCGGCGAGGCCTGTGATAGAGCTATTGACGCCTTCGAAGATGATACGATTTATAGCGGCTATACCACTCGATACAGTCGATCAAAGAAGGGAATCCTTGTACTCGTCTCTGTTGGCCAGGCTGGTTGTATCGCAAAGTTTAGCTGTGATGATTATGGCATAGGCATGAGCGGCAAGCTCATCAAGGAAGCGTAAGTTGCATGATTTCCCCCCTTCTTCGAACCGAACTCATTCTAATATTGAATACTAGCCGTGAGAAAGCTAAGACTGACGATGACATCTGGATGTGTGGACATGTCTATCTTTCAAACACGTGCAAGGTCGTGATGGACTATTGTACGAATTGTAATAATGAAGGATAGATTTTAAATAATGCATTTTAAGTTTGACATCAGTTTAGCTCCAATTCTAGTGCGCTTTTGTTGAGAGAGATGAAAAGAGCATAGATAATAAGACGGCAACATACACGCTGTATTGTGAATAATTCACGAACATCCTGGGAAAGCCTGCCATACACATAATAACACTGTGCGAGACTTAAGCAAGACAAGTCCTCGTATGATACCCCGGATTCAATTTTCTGCTATTCTGGACCAAGTTGTTGTAGTTAATTGGCCGGAAGACCCGGAGTTCGGACCGAGAACCCTGCACGCAACCCTGAACGCGGAGAGCAATGGTCCGTCAACCACCCGGTAAGACGGGCCTGCGGTTGATTGAACCGGCATGTGGGAGGGTGTTGCCGGTTCCAAGTTCTGAAGAAAGGTTAAAAGATAGTTGCGAGTATTACCAGTGGAGAGTACACATTGAGTCTTGGTGACTAAACTAATATAGTGTAAGCTGTGTTTTGCATTAGTTAAATCTGACCACGCAAGCCGGCCTCAGTACATAGAACAAATGACTTATGGTACAGCTTCAACCAAAAAACATGTTAAGATGCTAACATTCATTAATTATAGATACCTAGAGATCCCTTTTGTGATAATTTACGGTTAATGTTAAGGTTGGATCGCTGTGGGCAAGGGTATTTCGGCAGTTGCTTCCAATGGCAGCTATAAAAAGCTCACATAAAGCCCCACCAATACAATTTCTCCCATTCTTGCATTTTAGCCGTCTCTAGATGGTTGAAGACGAGTCTTTGCGTACATTATGGTGAGAATGACGGATCGTCCGTTCCCTACATGGAGACGGAGTGACACGTTCCGGTCACGCGAATTGTGGTAATAGATGAACATGAAGTAAAGCATAAACGTAATTCAAGGCCTTGGAAATGTTTTCGTTTACCATTACAGCGAAACGGGGACTTACCAAGGCGTCATGGTGGACATATCGGGAGAACGGATGGTCGAGGTCCGGTGCGACGCTCAAGCTGGCCAATCGGGAACAATCCCAAATCACCGAATAGCTGCAAATACCCCTCATGACTTTGGAGAAATATGTTTCAAGCCCACTCGAAAGGTCCTAGAGGCTGGATAACTGAGTATGGTGTTTCCATCTCCCACAAATCAGTATAGCACACATTTTAGCAACACAAACGGCTGCAACATGAACCTACATGGGAGACAAACTATAAATAAGTCAACATGCCACGGATAAGTGGCGAGAATGATACACCAAGCTCTTGACAGGCAAATACTAGACTTTTTTAACTACTAAACCCGCGGTCCTCGATATGCGACCATTTACTGCATTCATCAGCCTTGCGGCCTACGCACCTCAGCTGGTATCAGCTCACGGCTTCGTATCCGGAGTCAAAGTCAACGGGGTTTGGACTGCTGGGGCAGACCCCGTCTGGTATTACTACCCAACAGGTCAATCTCCGGCTACGGCAGGTTGGAACTCTCTGAACCAGGATCTCGGATTTGTCGAGCCAGCCAACTTTGGCACAACAGACATAGCCTGTCACAAGAGCGCCACCGCTGGGAAGAACTTCATCAATATCAATGCTGGAGAGACCATTACGTTTTTCTGGAACACATGGCCTGAGTCTCACAAGGGTCCTATTATCAACTACATTGCTCCATACAATGGTATAATGCCGTTTTTCAGTTTCATTCTTTGCGTAGTGAATGGGTCTAACCATTTAACGGAATAGGTGAGACCACAGGCGGTAGCCTGACTTGGTCGAAAATCAGCCAAAGCAGTATCGTCAGCGGTACGACCTGGGTGACCGACACTCTGATCGCGAGCAACTACTCTACGTCGACGACGATTCCACGCAATCTGAAACCGGGAAACTACATCATCCGGCACGAAATCATTGCGTTGCACAGCGCTCAGAACGACAACGGCGCGCAAGCCTACCCGCAGTGTCTCAACCTAATCGTCGGTGGCAGTGGTACCGTCGCGCCGTCGAGCGGAACCGCGGGGACTAGCCTCTACACCCGAACAGAGTCTGGAATTGTATTCAATTTGTATACGTCCTACACTACATATCCATACCCTGGTCCGACCGTCTGGACTGGTGCGAATTAACATGGGATGGTTGGTATGAGGAAATTTGATGTGTGCGCTTGGAAACGAACGATTGGAGGCTAACGTGCCCCTCCCTCATCACTCTTTTGGGCAAAGCTGTTTTTGTGCTGCATCCGTATACTAAGTACTTGAAACTGAGCCGGGTCAATTGTTTGTCCGGTATTCTCGCGTCCACTCTTGTACCCGTGTCCCCATCAAGCTAGCTCAGTTCTCGACGATCCCTTTGGGTGGTCTGCCGCTCTCGCCCCCCGATGTGCCTCACATTCTGAAGACTGAGTTGATCGTGGTGTTTCATAACCCCAGACCCTTTGTATCGCTACTTTAGCGTCTCTAAACCAGCTGGGCGTCATGAGAAACCAGAAGCCCAATCGCAACAGTCACGTAGCCTGTACTTTGGTAGCGCTTCGATGCGGATCATGCAACTTCAGGCGGTGTACGCGCTTGAACGCGTGTTATGTTGCTACCCTATACTCGGTAGTGAACTGAACCAACATGCCCGCTGACCAAACGTGCAACCGAAGGCCGTGGCATGGCCGGAAGACACAGAAGCTAGACTTATTTGTAAATAGCCTACCCCGACCAAGAGCTACAGGAGTCGTGGCAGTGTTGCAGGATTTGGGGGCCACAAGCCGATCCTGGCTAGTCAGGCAATGCCTCCCGTTTGAAGCTAACCTACAAAGCATGCGATTGCTGTTTATTTTGGTCGTCTTGTGCAGAGCAAGGCCCCCGTGCCTCCTCTGCACGTCTGCGGCTTTTCCTATCCCTACTGGATTTCTATTGCTTTGCTACTTCTAGGTTGGGCCAGTGTAGGGCCGCTTAGTTTGAGACAGGGAAGAATGAACTAATGATGCAAGTCGCGTCTCACGAGGTGGGCTGATGTTGAGGAGGCTCCGCCCGCCGGCTAGACATTGCAGTTCTTGCAACCTTGGTTCGACAGTTCTCTCAGTGTTGATTGGGTTTGCGCTTTGCATCGTGTGTTGTTGGTTCTGCTGTCTGCGTTGTGCGCTGTGTCATCTTGGCCGTGCTGTGGGTTGTCCCATGTCTTGGAGAGTGCACAGCGCTAATTGTGACCCTGGCATTCGTCTACGGTCCCTTACATCCAGCCCCCAACGTGTGCGTGTTGAGCTTATCTCAGCACGCGCTATGCAGGCAGCGAATTTGGGTACATTGTGGCCGCAGTAACGTGCAAGAGTTGGGCAACTAATTGCGCATGCAGTAAAAATGACAATGTTCAATGTGCGCGGTTTACACGCCGGAAACCCACATCAAGCATGTGTTGTCGCATAACTAGGCTATCTACTTAGCACTTACCTTTATCTGTAAGATTTGGCAATTATTTCGCGTGAACGTATCGGTTTAACCGAGCGGGGATTTTTGGCATGTTTCCAAACGCCGTCGAAGGAAGAATTTAGCTCATACAGTAAGGAAGTGTCGTAAGGCTGACTTTGAAATGGTGCAGTATGCTTGTTCAAAGGATGGACCAACAGCGGCCCAGTGGCCTGCAACGTTGCTGCTGACTATTGGATTGCGCCACAACATATCTGGGGCTTAGGTTTCGGATGACTCACGCTGTCTTATACCTGCAGGAACATCGCGTGGGGACGAATCACAGGGACTCGTTGACCAAGAATAGCACCCATGCTGGCTCCAGCCGCACCTCTGGCGCTTATGAATGCATTCTGCAATGTACTCCTTCATGTTAACACATGAAACCAGCGCAAGAACCTCCAAGGCAGTATGGGCTTCTTAATCGCGGCCTTGTGTAGACTGCCGTGGTGGCCACCTGGTATATCTTACTTGCTTCTGCTGTCACCTTGTACACAACATCACACCGATGGTTTCCATTTATCGCTCCTTTGATTCATTCTTTATCCTTAGCCACTCCCTACCCATTCCCCACCACACAATCTACCACACCATCTTTCTTATTTAAACATGCATCCTCCACGTTTTGGACTCGTTTGGGCTCTACTGGCGGCGGTGGCAACCGCAAGGACCATCTCGAGGTTCCCCAAAGCTCCTGATGTTCATATCACCCCATCAGTCCTGTCAGAGATCGTGCGAAAGGATATCGATCATACGGAATCCTTTAGCTGGTCGGCAGTAGACTCCTCTATCGTCGACATGTGAGTCTCATTGTACAGCCATATTGATTATTACTGACAGATATTCCGTTAGTGATGTAGAACCACACAATCTCGAAGTCAACTGCACCAGTTGCCAACTTTCAGGGAGCGTTGGGGCAAACTTTGATGATAGAATAGACGTTTGGGAGTCAGATATCACTTTACATTTCACGAAAACGACTGCCCATGTCGATCTTAGTATTCTCGCTGGTTCTGAGAGCGAACATACCATTCCCTTGTGGAATATTGGAGGCATCAGTCTACCTGTAAGTCTCTTAGCTAAGATCATGGCCAAATGCTGACTATCCAACGAAGGGCGCGCAAGCCACCCTGGGTCTCGGTTTCTACATCGAGCTGGTTATTGCGGTTGACGGCGAGCTAGAGGCAACAGGTGGTTTCGAGTTTACTATTCCGGATGGATCATGGATTGCTGCAAGCGTGACCGGCGAAGTTGTTGGCGCCAATTTGTGAGTTGCAACATCGCTATTTCTCAAATTCTTCGCTAATAATCTTCAAAGCGACGGTGCAGACAGCAACATTTTGGCATGGGATGTTACTAGTGGCTCTACAACACTCAAGATTTCACTTCGCTTACGTACTGAACTTGGCGTGCGCACCAAAATCCTTGGATTCGGGACGGACGCGGCAGTGGGAGTCTATCTCAACATTTTTGAGTCCGTCATCACGTTCGACGAGGATGACAATAATGAGACATGTGAGCTTCAAGCCACAGAGTCCTGGAACATCAATGCTGGGGCTTATGCCGAAGTCGATGTTGACCTTGACAACGTAACCTTGGATGTTGCTCCCACCGAGTCGACTACGTTTTACACTGGTCCGACTTTCACTCAATGCCTACAGGGTGTCTCATCAACGGAGGCCACGACCGTTTCAACGACTACTTCTGCTGCTACGATTTCCTCCGAGTCAAGCCTTGACGATAGTTCTGTTGTCACCGAAACACCAGACTGCGATGCGGGCGACAACATGGCATATGTCACCGAAACCCCACACGTCACCGAAACTCCGCACGTCACCGAAACCCCACGCGTCATTGAAACTCCATACATCACGCCAGACTGCGATGAGGGCGACAACATGGCATATGTCACTGAAACCCCACACGTCATCGAAACTCCCTACATCACGCCAACTTCAGACTGTGATGAGTTTGAAAGTAGAGAAACACCTTCTTTCAAAACAGTTGTATACTATTACTAAGATCCTATTTCTTACATTCAAAAATTGCAAAATGCCTGGAGTTGGAGGGTACATATCCTGCTTATACCCCGCTATGAGGTTCCCATGTGACGTTTTCTGTTACTCTTTGGTCATTTAAAGTGTTGTAGGTGCTACTAGCCGCTGTAATTACGTCGTTATGATGAACAGTGACAATAATGCTCAATATTCTACACTGTGGGTTGCCGTAGATATCGGGCATTCCATCATGCGCGGCGGGCTTGGTGCTTTTGTTGTATCGGACAAGATAAATTGCATGGAACAGCTTGATGACGATAGAAGATTTTGCCTTTTCTACAGATCTAGTAGGGAGGAACGTCGGCTGTTTATCCCTGGGGATCCGGCTATTCCGGATGCCCCTGGATCAATGATACCATGGGATTCCGACGATCTATGTCATTGAGGTTGATCTAGGTTGAAGTCTAATACCAGGGATGACCGCCACTGGATTTAGGTTCTATTGACAATGCAAATGAGCGTAGGTTTTGTTGCAGATCCCGGCCTATCCGGAGCTGACTTTCCTATCGGACCTATCCGCCTGACATGTTGTAAGCCAATCCACGCATCTAAAATAAATAATTAATGCGAGAGAATAGTTTTGTAAGCTTGCTACATTATGAAAACATGTTCGTGACTTTTGAAATGAGACGATCGGGTTGAATCGAAGAAATGACCCACCGATCCTGGTCAGTAACAGTGAGTACAGATTCTTCGAGGGTGTGGCTAGTTAGATGGATCTGAATGTGTTGGGGGAAAACAGCCACCCACGAACACAAAAGTGACGTGGGGTAATGCCAGAGATGTCATGCCATTTTCCTTCAGTAAATCCAAGTACGCCTTTCGTACCGCCATAATTTCTTTGCCCAAGCTATCGCAGCCGTGTCTGTCATCAAAATTCTCCTCTTAATGAATCCGTTATATCTCATTCAATCAAGGGCTCCCAGGTGCAGTACTTTCCCGCCTTATCTTTAGTCTAGCTTGTCTTGGATTCCAGCTTTTAAGTCACTTGCCTGCAATACTGCTTCTGTCTCGTAGGTGCGGCCTGCACTAAGTGCGATATGTAAGACAGGCTGGTTTGTTGGAGGGTTGCTAACCTGTAATGGTGTTTCATAAGTCCCACTTCAACCAAACTTTTACCAAGCACATGATAAACATATAAGAGGGCATTAATAAATACCATTGAGACGGTTTGATATTTCAGCTGGGGTTGGCATGAATTGATCGGACATAAGCATCGCGTTCGGGGCCGCTCCCTGCTAGGGTAGCATGTGCTCCGAGGTGGCTGGCCGCATACTCTCCCTGTCGGAAAACATTCCCAATTAAAACAGACATTAGCCGATGATACTTCCCAATTGAATCAGCCCGCGTGTGTACTAGCCGCCGATCCTTCGGAGCGCACCTAATCGGTCCATCCCACACACAACACTAGCCGAGGGTTCGTCGGAACATTTCCGGGGGGGCAAGTGTTCAGGAACAAGCGCTCAATTCCAAGGCCCCAACCGAACTGCAGGTTTCGACATCTGAACAAGGTCTCTCATAGCAATGTACCTCGGCTGGTGCTTGGACACCCACCCTGCAGGGGGATCTTTCCACGTTCGCCTGTTTGGGATCTCTCCACCGCACCGTAGCATTGGCACCGCGCAGCAACACCGCAAACGTCGCATATTGCCACTTATTGATCTGCACCTAAGAAAATTACCCCGCGCCACAGATGACAGTGTCGACGCTGAAGATTGACTTTTACTTAAGACGTCCAGCTCTCGTATGCTACCGCACTGGGAGGGAGGCCTCAGCTCTCCTAAAAGCCGCATGTGAGGATTCTTGTCACATCAGTTCGCCTGTCATGGCATCAAAAATCGAGAATAGGGGACCGCAGCTCATGGTGGTCAATCTAACATTTTTGACCGCAGCTCTGATCTCCATTGTGTTGCGATGCTATGTTCGCTACTTCATGGTCAAGGCGTTTGGAAAAGATGACTGGCTCATGTTGGTTGGAACAGTATGTTGACACCTCCCCTTCGCATCATTCTGTCCAGGTTTTCCGTCGCGGAGTCTAAATTTTCCGACATTTAGATCTTTTTTACCTTGTACGCCTCTTTCTCTACTACAGGTGTCACTTATGGAACTGGTCGTCACCATGACGACCTAGAAACGGAGCAGATCCAAACGGCCATGATGGTAAGTTACCCCCATCTGACGACTTGCCTCGACTCATCTATAACTCGTATGTAGTGCTGGTGGTTCTGCTATCTTTGGTACTCCCTCGCCATGATCTCTTGCAAATCCTCTATCGGCTGCTTCCTGCTTCGATTCACAACGAACAGGCTCCAGAGGTGGATGATTTACATCGCCATGATATCCACTGCTCTGTCTGGGGGCATCTTCTTTTTTGTCACTCTGTTCCAGTGTAGTCCTGTCTCATATTTTTGGAACAAGACTCAATCCGGAAAATGCATTAACGTCGAAATCGTCATCGCGCTGGCAACTCTCTACAGCGTGTTCGCCGTTATATCCGATTTTATCTTTGCGCTGCTGCCCGGAATCATTATATGGCAGTTGCAACTACATAGAAGAACTAAGCTTTCATTAATACCTCTTCTTGCTATGGGATGCATGTAAGTCAAGTTCTGCTGATTATTACAAGGGATTAATCCCATATCATCAGAAAATGCTAATAGCAGACATAGTGCAAGCTCAGCGGTCATTGCTCGCTTTCCATACCTGCCACTGTTTAGAAACCCAGATTTTCTCTGTATGACTTCCCACTCTCACTTTGCCGAGGAGGTATTTGGAACAATTAACTAACCACCGCCAGGGAATACTTTGGACATTGCGATCTGGTCCACAGTTGAGCAGGGATTGGCTATTACTGCCGGCAGCCTGGCAACCTTACGGCCACTCATAAAGGCGGCAGCATTCCGTCTTGGACTCACTAGCAAGCCTATATCGCTGCGCCCGTCGGACTATGGGTCATCACCGCGAATGCCCGGGCCTAAGTCACAAACTGGCTTCTCTGCTCGCGAAGCATACACCCTTTCATCCATCGGCCGTGATGAGGCTGTTGATGTGAAGAAGACGGGCCTCAACTTGAGCTCCTCAAGTGACTCCAAAGTTGGTATCAGGAGGGAGACAAAATGGGAGGTCAAGGTGACAAATGTGGAAAGAAATGAGAGTGAGGAGGAGCTACGATCCCCAGAATTATGGAATAAAGGACCGCGTCAATGGAACGAATAAATTCAAGGGGGAAGAGTGGTAATAATAGTAATCTCATATAGTTTGTGGGTAATTCTCATTTATATTAATTGCATTTCATCGACCAAGAGTGTGGACCAAGTGTGGATCGAAATGTGTGGGACTCGGCCACAGTCGATGAGATCTTGCGTAATATTTTATGTGACGGAAGTGTTGGTCATTCAACCAGGTTTTCATCTAGCATTATTTGAGACGAGTATTCATCATAATTTATTTAGTGTATTCAATCGGTTCGTCGTTCAAGGTACAAATCATGGAAGGAAGTCATGCGCAAGAAATATATATGTAGGTATAAATATGTTCATTGAATGCGGCCTCTCATTACAACCAGCTCTCCCTTCTCTCGCTACTTGCTACGCCAACTCCTATCAACTCCCCTTAACCTTCCAACTGACTCAAAATGACATCGGCCGCTTTCTCTGCTGCCATGTAGGTTGATACAGCTGTGAATGTGCCCGGAATTCGAGGATACACCGACGCATCAACCACTCGCAGACCAGCGACGCCACGGACGCGGAAGCTAGAGTCAAGGACAGCCATCGCGTCGTCATCAGCGCCAATTGGGCAAGTCGATGAAGCGTGATGACCCCAAGCAGTGTTCTTGATGTAAGTCTCTATGTCTTCCTGAGAAGTCACATCAGAACCGGGCAGAACCTCGGTTATGTTTACAGCTTGGCCTGCAAAGGCCTTGCGCGTAAGCTCGACAGCCTCATACATAGCCTGGAGGTCAAGGGATGAGTCGCCGCTTCCAGTGTCGAAGTAATTGAAAGTAATCTCTGGCACATCAAGAGGGTCAGCTGAGCGAAGAACGACTTCACCAGCGGTGTTCCGCGGGTGCGCCTTGAGGATGGCCCAGGAAAACCAGTCGTGCTCGACGGTCGCGTTAACAGCATACTGGGGGAAGTATCCCCTGAAGTTGACGGGACCGCCGAAAGCGAAGATGTCAAATTCATCCTTAGCCGTGGTGGTACTCTTGTAGAACATGGCGGCAGCCAAGCCTGGAGAAGAGTAAATCCCGTGGTCGCCGTCAACAGGGGTTCTCCAGCGATCAAGGCAACGATCCTCGTCTGTGAATAGGCTGAATGTGCATCCATCGAGCGACGTGAAGTTATCAGGAGCGTTTCCTTGCACAGTGATTTCATAATGGTCCTGGAGATTTGTCCCGACACCTGGAAGATCGACAATGACTGGGATATCGAATTTCTCCAACTCTTCAGCAGGGCCAATGCCACTAAGCTTTAGGAGCTGTGGAGTGTTGTAAACGCCCCCGGAAACAATAACTTCGCGCGATGCGGTTGCATTGCCAGGTTCGCCGCTGGCACCGGTAGCCAAGGGGCTCGCCTTGTAAAGATGCTTGCCGTCGAGGAACTCGACGCCGGTAGCGCGGGGCGGCGTCGAATCATCAAAATTGATCTTTGTCACGTAGCTGTTGGTTCGAACTTCGAGGGGATACTTCTTGGTACCATTGTCATAGGTAGCATCCCGGACGGAGAGGATAAGCTCGCGGGGCCCGATGCGGCTGGCTTCGCGGGAAGACAACGGAATCTGGTAGTAGCCAGGCTCCGTATCACGAGCCAGTGTGTCAGAATTGGCGTCACCAGCAATGAGACCATCCATAGTGATGTTCGATCCGGTTACTTCCGTCAGAGCGACAGCACCTCCACTAAGGAGACTGAGAAGCTGTGCGTCACCAAGAGGGATAGTGAGTGGGGCAGTCTCAGTGCTCAGCCAGCCTTCGTAGCCGTGACCATCGATTCCTGCAGACAAATATCGGTTCTCCTCTGCCTTGACGAAGTATTTGCGCATGTTCTCAGCTGACCATGAATCATCCCCAGTAAGTGATGCGATGTACTCAAAGTCGGACTGATGAGGGTAAACAGCAATCAGTGCGTTATGAGCCGTGCATCCTCCCAGAGCCTGTGTACGTGGGTACAGGGTCCCTTTGAGCGTCGATTCTGCAGGGGGGTTTAGACCCGTATACTCGCCATCGGGGGTGTCGTAAGTGGTCTTGAAGTCGCGTGCCTGTCTTTCATCATCGGCATAGTGATGCACAAAGAAGTTCCATGCAATCTCCGGATCCTCGGACGCATTGGCCGAATAGGCGGGGACGGTGTAGTTGACGGTGTTGTAGTCATCGCCGGCCTCGATGAGCAGAGTCTTGTGGCCTGCCAAAGCCAGGCGCGCGGCCAGTGGTCCTCCTCCGGCACCAGAGCCCACGATGATGTATTCATAGCCAGAGAGTGTAACGGCGTAAACAGAAGCCGGGGCGGCCAGAAGACCAAAGATAAGAGAGTGTCTCATGGTGAAGTTGTCGGTGTGATCTGAGCTGATACGCAATCAATCACCCGGGGGATCAATTCATATATCTCAAGGAAAGTAATGAGAGCACAGACTGATTCGTCGTGGAGGTTGAGAGTACAAAGAATGGAGACCTATCCACTATTAGAGGAAGTATGATCAGTGAGGGTCTGTGTTAGTCTTTATAGGCTCTATTTTCTGCAATCACGGTGGAGATAAACTCGCTAAAATACAACTGGATCATCTGGCTTCAGGCAATGAGATTGCATTTTGCAAAGTTCGTAACTAATTCAGGGGTGAGTATTAACGGGATGTATCTCGATCCAACCTCAGGAAGAACTTTCGGAGATGAGGGACCGGAGGCCCATGGGCTTCCATGTGCCAAATGCAGGAGAGCTCGTATGCTTGCTTGGCTTCGTCGTGGCTTTGCAATGCCGACCGGAGGAGACAAGGGGCAATCATTAGCACCGCCGATCATGCATGGTCTCAACCGTGCCGAGTTGGTAGCGGATGGCACGGTAGGATAAAATACTAACTCCACAAAGTTACTCTCCGTTGAACCCCAAAATACCTGGCACCTTATCGGACTGTATGGGCTCCTCCCCGCAGTTTGTGGCAGGGTCATGGGCATTTCGCCGTGTGGGGTTGCATCCACCGCTTGGGTGCAGCATTCTGCAAGGGTCCGCATTCAGTGTCGCATTGGGTATCGACAAGGTGATTGAACCCCCTGTTTCATTGATGTGTAGTTGACGGTTTTAAGAAATGTCGTCATGTGAATGACTCGTATCCACTTTCATGATAGGAAGGTCCTCCGATCACAGTACCAGGGAAACAGGGATTTTAGTCGCCACACAGGAGTCTAAACAAGACTTCCAGCCAAACCCCCTGGTTATTGGTACGGCTGATAGAGTTCTTGGGATGTTAGGGATTTAGTAAATTTACTTTGCTTTTATGTAGCCGTGTTTTAAGTAGCTTAGTCTTCGTCCTCGTTATCTTAACCATCTTCATTCTCATCGCTTGCATACCCTTTCTTTGCTCTCAGGCTTGCCATCGAGATGAGTAGAAACACATACCAAGCAAAACCAACCGCATCCACCAGCAGCAAATTTCAACGTACGATAACGTAGTTGGGTTTGACGAAAGTCCAGATAATAAACGCAAACAGCTGACAATCGAAAGGCGAGGTACGTGTCATTATATCATTTGTAGGGGAATTTGCTGAAGAATTAGAGCAAAATGTCAGAAATTAAAACCTATACCAGAGGCTGGGCTTATGCCCAATGAAAGTAATAAAATAAAAAGTTGGGCAGGTACGTAAGGGTCTACGCAAGTCTGGCAAGTTGCTCTGTAGAATAAATAGACCGGTCTTGACTTATATATCCCTGGTAACACGCATGGCTCAACCAACCCGCCAAATGCACCCAACACATTATTACGGACCATTTCGAAAGAACTTGTTTATTACCTATTAAGTTTTAGTGTTATTACTTGTGTTTCAATGACCTAAATACATCTACTGCCTCTTTAAACTACCTTGAACTCAACCGTCTTCTTGATAACATTCCCCCTGGTATCCATATCCTCAAGATCAATCTCAGAAGTTCCCGTTTGTGAGGAATTTCCAGGGATGATCTGCTCCTGTGACCCATTATTATCCCCCATTGTCTTCCCTCCATGCACCTCAACTGTGTGTTGGGTTCTCCCCATCGAGTAGTTGTCTCTCCTGTTTGTCGAAATTCCTTTGGAACGGCTGGAGTTAACACCATTACCATAGGATGATGAACCGTTTGGTGAATTTGTAAAGCGTAGTTTCGAAGCGAGCAGGTCGATACTAAGGACGAATTAGTAAGAATGGCCAACGACCCACGAGGGGGGTAGCCTAATACTCACAATAAAAGAACTGGGTAGAGACAAAAGATGGTGTACAAAAAGCGGTCCAGCTGGCTGGCGATGTTGTCTGCCCGCTGACCAGGGGTCTGGAACGAGTGTGTTATAGCCCGCAAGATACCCTGCACTGCCAGGATGCCAACCCGAACTTCCGTGCTTCGTGTGAGATAGCGAAAAAGACCGATCTTTATCGCAGCCTGGAAAGACGTGTCTCTTGCGGATGCAAAGACCGCTATGAGGAAGTAGGCACTGATGCACTCGAGAATCGCCATCAAGCTGAAGTAGCTAATGTGTAGATAGTTGATGGTGACTTGCAGACCATGGTTGTCGTCGAGGATGGATCGTACACGATATACGGCGATGGCGACACGCGTAGCAACGACGCCGAGTGTGAGAATCCAGAATAAGCTGGCGAACACACGCCATCGAATGCCCCGAAGAACGCGTTGCAGGATCATATAGCTGTAAAAGAGCAACCCGGCTTCTTGAACCTATTGGTACAAAGCAACCGAAATTAGCAAATCAAAGACGGCCGAGTGGGGAAGAAGATCGACATACCAGCCAGAATAAGTCTCCAAATACCGATGCAACTGCTCGATTCGTCGCGGGGTACGGTTGGTAATAGATGTAGTAGCATAACCCACAGGCGATGGCACCTCCAGCAGAAGATATGATGGGAACGAAAGCAAGGAGACTAAAGCTGGTAATTCCGCATACCACGCAGCCGAAAAGAACATTTCCCATGCATATTACGCTGAGAATGGACCAGCTGACCTCAAAGTATACCAGCGACGCCATTGTCGGCCGAGGTTCAAGAATCTGGAGGGGAATGCAGAGTCTCAGTTAGAGCAAGCATGTAGCCTGGACGATTTGGAGGAGGACAAAAGCCAAATGTCTGTGAAAGGCGGGGAATCAGCAGAGTTGGGGACTTTATGGAATAGCCATGTGCATGAGCTGTCTTTCCCCATGAAAATCAAGGGGTACTGTTGGGTTCCCCTGGCCCGTCATGCTTCTGAGGAAGGACTACTCTGACAGAGATAGCAAGGGTGCGATTCAGGTTCCTTGGCTCAATTGGCTGCTAGAGAAAGGCTGAAAAGTCAAAGTTGCGCTATCCCGCGCCATCCCCACTAGTGTCACCCCGGGACATTGCCGCGAGTCTGGGGTATGCCCCAGACTGACTCGTAGCTCGTACACAGTTGGGGTTCCTTTTCGTTCCTGACAACTAATAAAAGCATCGAGTGAATAAGATTCAACCTGTGGAGAATCGGACCTGGGGTTAATATTAAAGGCAATCCTCAACGGGCGCCATTGTTACACTTTAACTCCTCTTTCGCCCTCGATCGAAGAGCTTTGGATGCCTACACAACCCACACCATGATTAACCCCGCATCCAGTGGCCCGAGGTTGGGGGTATCAAGTCCCCTGCTACCCATCGCGCCATAGTGACAGTAGTAGACAACCTGTGACGTATTAGAAAATCTAGAGCAAGCCACATTCTGAATGGCCCTGTCATGTATCGTGTCGCTGAACGCAGGACATCTTGCGAACGCCACGTGTGCCGTACTTTAGCCCTAAGGCGTCGCGTTAAGCGAGTGCTCTGGGCCTACTGGTAATTAAATCCCAGAGACTGAATCGCTTTAGCCTCTTCTTCCTCGGTTCGCTTCATCAACCGCAAACAAAACCCGCAAGCCGGGCATGGGATATGGTGCTAGAGCTACGGCAGTTACTATCGCTAGCTGTGGTTCTCTGTTAGGTATGTCTGATGGTACGGGGGATTTAGCTTATATGAGATAGAAAGTGGCAGAAGAAGTTACTCATATGTCGAGATACGCTATTAGAATGTGGACAGGTGCCTAGTCATTGGCCTAGATAAATTTATGCTCTACCACTCAATGGTAGAACTAAAGTTATCGAGCAGAACAAACATGTGGCAGCAATCTTCAATTGTTGTCCCCTGAGCCGTACCGTAAGCACTCGACATATTCGGACGCGTTCAGTGGAAATTTTACTGCATAATTCCACTTATATCCGTTCAAAACGTCACATCCCATCCAAAGTATTGGCCTGTGGAATTTTAGCGCTATCCGAATTGATCGAGGTCTTACGGTTTTTGCAAAGATTTAGAGTTATTTACAAAGCTGACAAGGTCCACAGTGAAATCTCGTCATTTATTCATTTGATACCCGATGAATCTATATAAACAGTTCTGGCCTCCACTATCAACTATCATGTGTATAACGGCCTGCATATACTTGTCCAATTTAAGGCAGGGTTGCCTCAAAGTACATTTAAGGCGTCTACCAAAGCAAAGGCACAGCAAAGGTCATACCGGCAGCAATTAAAGCTAGGCCAGTAACATGTAGCCTCGATGAGCCCCCGTCAGCTGCAGTCTCTGTTGGCGAACTGGTGCTTTCTGTGCCTTGGACGCTGGTTGAGGTTGCGCCGTCATCGGTCCCCGTGGCGGAATCAGACCCAGAAGACTTGAAGCTTGCAGCCTCTGTGGTTGTCGACACGCTAATGACCGAGTCTTCAGCTGTTGTCGAGGTAGAGTCATTTTCCTTCGAGCTCTGGGTTGTAGCAGACGCAGATTTTCCTGAACTCGTCGCAGCTGTACTGTCGCCAGTGGTACAGTAATTAAACCCCTCGTTGGCGCAAATCTCCCCAGCCTCACAGTAGTACCCGTCATCGCTGCAACAGGTGGTTCCGGCTGGGATACAGTGATTGGAACCGCATTCTTCCATGTCACCGAGGCAGCTGGACGGGTCATCGGTGCAAACGTCGCCTATCGCGCAGCAGCCGGTGTCGACACAGACGGTGTCAACAGCACACCAGCCACCGCCCGACTCGCAGCACTCGCCCAGCGTAGGTATGCAGCCACCCTTGCAGTCTTTATAGGCGCCGGAACACGTCTCACGCACAAACTGGGAAGAACGTGCATCAAGGCCGGCGGCAGACCATGTGTCTGATCTGAGTACGCGGTACCCCTGGGCAAGCCGCTGTGGCGTCAAGCTGGCTGTGGCTGCAGCTGGCCGAGAGTGGAGACATTGGAGCAACAACAAGATCTCCCAGGACGTCAGTTGAGCTCTCATAGTGGCGGAAAGGACAGAATAGCCGTTTCTGATCGTTTGATTGATGTTCGTCTGGTCGACAGGTACTGAAAATTGGCCTTGCAAAATCTAAGCTTTGCCTGCGGAAGCTGGTGCGATTTTTTTTTAATTACATGTTTTATGCCGCACGCCTCGGCCCACATGGGTCCCGTGCCCACGCCCTATCACGATACTTCGAGAAGAGCCTACCCTATACCAACTCGTCATAACATGAGGATGTCCAGCATACCGCTTACGACTGTGATATTTTGCCAGTGAAGTACCTCACTAACCACAGCCGCGACATCGGCGAGAGAATCTCTTCATCCAATGTTGGTATTCCGTCTCGAACCATGGGGCGATACATTATTTTCTGTATCCTGTCGAACGCTTCAGAATAAGCCTAGATTGCTAGGAAGGACGGAAATATGGAATTACAAATATTGTCCGCATCACCACCGAGAGAATTATCAGTCAACATGGAACTTTAGCAGCCGGAAGATCAATGTGTTCTTGTTCACACAAAAGACGCCTGGAAAGTCTGTCAACTTCAAGGCCAGTATGATGGGCGACAGCACGCACCGGGCAAACCCAACCACATCCAAACAATAGCGCTTGGTGTAGGGTAGCGAAATTGATATCGACGAAATCCGAGGAATGGGTCAGCAACCACCCCTCAACCATGCGAGCAATTGGCAATCCGAATGCACAGTCAGTAGCGTTCAGCTCCCTAATGCAGTGATTGGGTTATTGCAACAAGTCATAGACAAAACAAGACATTCTTTTAATATAAAATCTGAAAATAAGGGTGTTCAAACTTGAAATTGCATTGTGGCAAGATTAGAAAGCGAGATGAACATCAGAAAAATAAATGGAATTAACAGTAAATGCCTTTCCATTGAGCTTGACCTATACCACAAGACTAGTACACTCTGAAAATCGGGTATTCATCTCCTGCATTGAGCGGTATCTTGTTATACGTAGCCAGTGATGCGATATTCTCGGGCTCGAGGGAGACAAAGGCAAAGGCCGCATTCTGCTGGCGGGTGCTAACCCTGAAGCCACCAGCTGGAATGAGAACCTCTCGTGTGCTTGGCTCTGTTCTAACCGTCGCCTGCACGATGCCCTCGTGCCTACTGGTTGCCAAGGTAACGTTGCTAACGATAAGAGTATCCACTGTGCCGGAAAAGTCCTTTTTCAAGACGTCAACCTGTACGCCCAAAACGCGGAGATGCTCAGCAATGTTCCCCCACGCCCCTGAGAAGATGTAAGCCTCTGGGCGACGGCGGCTTATGATGGTGTTTGGAGGCGTGTTATTGTTGTACTTGACAGCGACATCGACTAGGGTCCCATTTGTAATGTCAATAAACTCCATTGTAGTGTCAACAACACGGGCCTTGTCCACCACAATGATGTCATTGTCCGCTGCGATGAACGTCTTCCTCGCACTTTCGATGGTTTTGTATACATAATTCTTGTTATCAACAGCGACCTGGATAAGTGTTTCAGCAGTCAAAAGACCCGCCGCAACACGGCGCTTGAAGTGCTGGTCGCCAAGTCGAATACCGCGTGTTTCAGAGAGAAAAGTAAGTCTTTGACCAAGGCCCCAAGAGTTGTGACCGGCCTGGCTGATAGAACCTGGCTCAGTCAGGGTTATGGTGGTGCTGCCACTACCAGTGAAGTATGGACCGGTTCGAAAGCCAGCCGCCCTCACCGCGGAGAAGACGCTACTCGTAAATAAGTCCTCCCCCAGTTGGCGAATTTCTGAGCGAATGTTCGGGTTCTTCACAGCAGAGAACTGAACATCATGAGATTTGATGTACTGGCCTCCAAAGCGAATCCCTGCCGTAAATTCATGAGCATCGAGTGCCACGTGAGGATCAAAGTCGACAAGAAGACTTTTGATGTCACGAGTTTGTTGTCTTTGAAGTAAGGCGTGGTCTCGATTGCCGTCGAAGCCTGTCGCAAACGGTCTCTGGAAGTAATCGATGCCATCTGGGTTATACGCGGGCAGAACCAAAATATCGGCTTTGTCAAGCACTGAAGATGCCCAAGTTTTGTTCGCGTTGAATTTCCCAACTAAAGCAAGGAGGGCTTGTGAACCTGCTGGTTCATCCCCGTGGACACCGCCTTGCAGCCAGATGCGAAGCTTCTGGCTCCGCTTCAGGCCTGATAGGTCCTCTGAGTAGTCGTTTCTATCCTTGGACAGATAAACGTATGGAAGGAGGCGACCCTCCTCGGAACGGAAATCTGGCTCCTGATAGTTGATCCAAGAATTTCGTTTTGCTAGGGACTTGAGGAAGGAAACTGGTTGGCACATTAGAAGATGATTGGCTGGACGTGGGTATGCTTCCACTTACCAATATTTGCTGTCGTAGTTGGCGGAGCTGAGTTATTTGCGAACCCTGTTGGAATTGTTTCTGGACTCAAAAAGGCCGGCGAGAGAAGGTCGATGTCTGGTTCGGGGAATAATGCGGCGACCTCACTTCCATCCTGAAGAGCCGACTCCTGGTTATTTGCGTAGCCCGAGGCGAGAGCCTTACCAGCGAGAAGAAGGCTCATGACCAAGCTGTGCTGGACGTGCATCGTACTGTTCGGCGGGTCAAATGTTGCGTTGCTGCAATTTTTACGAACAATATGAGTTCATTTGAAGGCTATTTAAGTTCTAGCAGTGTGTATTTAGTCTGGCGTCAGTGCCCATAATATAGCTCGCAATACAGAGATGGTATCACTACATGAGATTGCCTCTGTTGCAATCTGTGTAATACATGGCGTCAATGTTCAAAAAGGGAAGGTCTATTTAGACCCCATGCCAATTCGGTGCCGAAATAGGACGAGTATTATTTGTTCTTGTCCGAGTGCGTTAAGACCCACGCTTGAGTAATTTAGGATCAAGACATAATAGTGTCATGAGAGTACACCACCTGAACTAAATTGGGGTCTAGCAAATCTGGAGCAGTCATACTATTAATTATGGAGCCAAGCGGGCTTGAGTGGTCGGTACAGGTCCCAGTATGGATAGTCAACCGACTGAATATTACGGCGGCCTATGGCACCTTTCTGCCAAGCATTGTACAATTACAATTGAGTTAAATTTTGGGTGATCCATTTCACCGTATAATAAATGTTTAAATGGATGATCTACCAATATGAGCTCTGTGTCGATGCCTAGTACACGATGGTTCTAATACGTGAATACCTCACGAAGCTCAGACAAGATTGTTTTAATTGATATAATTTCGATTTACAGACTTAGATATGTCCAGAGACATCATTCTTTTTGTTTATTGCGCGTCATACAAACTCCGGCTATTAGGAACGGCTTTTAATGTTTCTTGGCTTGGCATCTGTGCTAAGTCGATGCGCCGGGCCAATGGCGATTATTTTATCTACTTTGGGACAAGCCCCGGTCTCACCGGAGATATGTCAACTACAAGGCCCTGTCGATCACTTATCCCGCAGCCGACGTGTGATGGGATCAATGGTGTTGGTACGGTGAGTGGTAGTATTATGTTAGCGTGCTCGATTTCCAGAGATGAATGACAGTTACATGCCTCTCACAGATCGCCGCAATGAGCGCAGTTTGCACACATTCATTTTCGTCACACCCATTTAATAGCCTCTACACTAATAGACTTGATGCTCAGGTAAGCTTCAGAAAATCTAGTGGCCTGTTGGGGCAAACCCTGGCTATTAAGATTAATGCTGCGCCGAAAGAAATGAATCCTTGGCGACCGGGGTTGTACCAGATGGTGGTGGGCTGTGGCGCGATAGCATGATTCCTAGAGATTTAACGATAAAGAACGGTGGGAAATGGCCTTCAGATAAGAGCCACTACATAGCTTGCATCTCTGGGATGCAGTTACCTAGATAGGAATGAGATATTGAGAGAAATTGTAAAGATTTTCTTTTAACAATAATGGAACCCGCGCTCGCCAACACGAGTGACAATCCGGGTCTAATTTTATATGACAGGTAGTGGGTAGGTAGTTCTAGAAAATAGACCAGACTCGTAAGTCTGAAAAATGTAAGGCAAGTTCAATAATGTTAGAGGAGTAGCCTCGGTATAATTGAATTGTTCTAACAGCTACCAGTGTCGGTGTATGCCCGGATTGTGTGTTATAAAGACATCAAGACAGGAGCAATGCTCATACAGTAGACCCAAGTTTGCCATGAATGTCCTACTATGCCGATAGAAACAGTGTTGAAATTTGAATGAGTGACTGTGGTCTATCCAAGTACAGGTTGTTGTCGCCAGTTGTTATTGACGACATGGTTGAGCCAACTTATGTGAAGAATATTCCGTAAGACAAAATTTCCCAACCAATCATGTTCTGCATTTACTGGGGGAAAATGAAGATGCCAACAGGGGTAGACTGAGTGCAGACATAGTCGTTGGGGCCGTTACCACCCGTACGGCAGGTGGTGGGAACAGCGCCGGAACCAAATAGGATGGAACTAGAACATGAATTGTTAGCAATGCCATAGTGGCTTCCTTTGTCCATAATCGCTAGTTCATTGCTATGACTCACCCGTCCTTGAAGTGGCGAGTAATCTCTAGGCCGAACTCGGCAATTTCCTCAGTGCTAGGGACCAGAGAAAAGAAGTAAGTGCTGCCATCGTCGCACTGAGTGGCCTCCGAGGGAAAGGCGGGGTTGGAGGCTTCGCAGTGGAAATCGGGAATGTCGAAAGAGACGACCTGGATGGAAGTGCCCTCGGTGCTAGAGGTCTTGCGGACGACGAAATTGCTAACCCAGACATCCTCCTTGGGAGCAGGGGCGGCAGCAACGACAGCTGCGAAGAGAGCAGTGATGGCAGTGGAGGCACGCATGTTGATTTTTGGTGGCGACGGTAGTGATGTTGGTGCTGAGAAGTGTAGTTGAGTGACTGTTTTTGAGACTGATGTTGAAGAGATGAATTCCGAAAGCATGAAATCACACACAATATATAGCTGTGTGAGGAGGCCCTATTTGTCACGGTTCGTATTGTGAATCACAAGACCCCGGGTATTTGATTCTAGACGAGCCTGGCATTGGAATCTACACGATACTGGCATTAGTTTCTATACAACGTTGCTGCGTTTAACAAAATGAAATCAGTCGATGAAACCTAACAAGGGGAAGGATCGGCAAAATATGTGCTGAGACCCTCAGGAACCAAGGCCGATTCCCAATGTGGCTAGGGCAAGCCTCAATACGAGAAGCTGAAGCCACAACCTGGGGTCGTTGCGGGTCGGCACGGTAATCGTAGTCTAAGAATAAATTTGCCGACGTGCGCTGATTGTTTATCCGTTTCGAATATACGAAGACTCGCTCAATTGGTCCATTATTACGGTGCTATGGGCGTGGTCGGCCGCCGATATGCCAAGTTGTATCCAGCTGCTCGTCACAGCCCGACTATTGGCAACGGCGGTGATGGTCGCTAAATAAGGTGCGTTGTCAGAGTTGATGTCGGTTGGAGAGTTATGGTGGATTTCACGGCTTAGCTACAGTGGTCACGCTCGTGCTTGTGGGTGGTGCTCTCGTCAAGTCTTAGGTTGCCATTACTGCTCTGTAGCACTGGGTATCAATGATCACCGTACACTCCGCAACAAAACTCTTTATTTCGCTGACACTGTAAAATCCAACAAGGGGTAATACCGAGTCAATAATCGCTGTAATCGATGCGACTGTCGCAAAGACCACTACTACATTGGGAAGAAGCTGGCATCTCAACACTTCGAGCTAGAGGAACGCGAATGGCAGGGCACCTGCAGGAGCTCCGTACAGAAGCTCTTGACCAAGTGGACACGCAAATTCTCGATAATGAGAGAGGGCAAAGACGAAAATAGGAAGTTTTACTCTTTCACCGCGACATATAACTGACGTAGATGATGAGTGCATACGTGAGAGGTCTGGTGATTGCCCTGGCCAAGTTACCCATCGGCTTTTCGCAGATCAGCGCAGAGCTTGGTCTCTTGCTGCGCAATTCTACTCAGTCGCTGTGGTAGTAAAATCTCTACACCGTGTGTACACCGCCCCGACGATCTTTCTGGCTGCCGTGATATCCGGGGGTCGGACAAAAGCGCGTTGATGGCTCCGTTATTGAGCTTCTTGATTGTGGCCTGCGGGTCGGCAAACGAATCGCCACCACTGGGCAAGTGGATAACCTCGTATGTATCATTGCAGCTACTTGCTCCGATCCAATTATACTGCCTCTATGATCCGCTTCACCTTTGCCGCAAGATATCTATTTCAGGAGCGAAACAATAACAAGGGATGTCATGGGTATATTTTCAGTGGCACAGAAGATTTGTCATATCGATCACCCCTGTTTGCCGAAAGATGACGAGTTCAGCTTGCATCGCGTCATGGATACCTTTCAGGTGTCAATTCGCGCCATCACACTTGCAGCCTGACAGATTAGTGTATACTTGCCTGCGTTATTCATCTGTCACTGGCCTGAAGTGTAATATTTGGCAAGATGGAGCTGTAGGCGGAACACTCAGACATAGTTTAGTACAGACACCTATGTCAAGAATCGGGTGGCGCGTGTTTCTTGGTCGCCGTGTTCCAACTCGTCAACGCCTTCGTGTGTTGCAACCCTGCTTCTATGTGCAAGTGGAATAAACGTAACATTGTGGACGCCACATCATGATACATCGCATGTGCGTATGTCTTGAAATGATTGCGTGATTATTGACAAGCCGGAAACCTTTTGTACGGCCTCCTTCAGCGGTGCTTCTTAAAGTCACTAGGTTACAGTCAATGGGTAGGAGAATAACAATATAACAAGACATATCAAGATTAAATGATTGAAAATTCTGGTTTCTATGTTGAATATTAGAGTTAGGATTAGCGTCGGGCCAGTGTTGTGTGAAGACTTTATCGCGTGTTGATGCAGCTGCATCGGACTTTGGTATCCTTGAAATTAGATCACATTAGTAACCTCGCAATGTAACTCAAACGGCGCTCCTAATGACACAGCATAATTCCGGGTATAGAAGTAGTAATCACGGGGCCTCAGCCGCGCGAAATTCAGAGGGCGGGCAGCTGGCTACTTTAATAGGCAGGGTCAGTCTTCAGAATAAATAAGTATGTGTGGTCTCCTTCCAATTCTTTTAAAGCTATTTGAATATCAAGTCGACATACAGTGGTCGTACCGGTCCTCTTGTCAGCAGGGACATACCAACAGCCACCCTGACCATTGGATTAATCGCCACTGCACGATTTCTGCTCATGCTTCCACAAGGGCAATTTTCCCCAGCTCATAAATACCCGCGAAAATCGGATGCCTAAAGCGATCAACTGGTGCTACATAGTTGGCTGTTGTGATATCGGATGAAGTTATTGAGTTGCTGGGATGATATTCTAGCGTGCTTGTCGTCCAAGAACAACGCTCGGTTCATTGGCCCAGGTGGTTGCGTCTGGATTGTAATTAATTCATCGCAGCCACCTGTCAATCTTCCTCATTGTATTTATTTGAAATATTAATATGTTTTGTTGTTATCGGGAAACGTATCTCAGTAATCCAGATGCAGTAAACGCGTGTGATAAGCCAGACGATTGATTCACTGTGATCAAATCAAGTGGCATGATTTGTTGGTAGCATTCCATCATTCGACAACTATGTAAGAAAAGAAGCTATTATGAAAAAAGTGGCAGCTAAAACCGCACCAAACGCGTTCTGATATGAGCTAGAGCTGGCGTTCTCGGCGCAGTCACTGCCAGAGCAAGACTCAGATGGCTGTGCCGTGTCAGAGCCAGCGGTAGCCGCAGATGGCGTAGTGGAAGTAGCCGAAGCAGAACACCCGTCATCTTGACACGAGCCAGTTGTGGTGAGTTGAGAATCGGTGGCCTTCGTCTCTGCTGAAGTAGTGACTGTGCCAAGCGGAGGGGGATAGCCGGGTTTCTTGGTAACGGTGATGTCGTCGGATGACTCCTTGTAGAGATCGTAATATTGTATTCCGCCAATCAAGGCTCCGCAAGTTCCAGCCTCTGGGTCTTCAGAATAGCAGAAGGCTTTACATCTGTCCTCGTCTGTAGTAGTGACAGTGATTCCGTCGAGGCTTTTGCTCGCGCACCGACAAGCGTCTCCAATAGCTGCAAAGTGGCTACCGGTCTTGGAGGAGCCGCATCGAGAGATGCAATCATCCTGATCAACGAGCTGGTACTCAACTGGGAAATCCTGGCGATTGAGCTGAACACAGCCAACGCGGACCCATCCGTCTGGAGGTTTGGGCCGAGCGCCACTTGCAGCCGCAGTAGCGAGAACTGAAAGAATACCAACGAAGAATATTCCAGCCATATGTGCAAGTTGGTGTAAGACCCGCAGCAAAAATGACGTAAAATGCGACGTTAGGAAGTCAGTTTGGAATGCTGCCAAAGTTGAGCTTAGGTAGGGTCAGGATTTGCAGTGCGGGGCTCAGAGCCTTAAAGAGTGGCCGGGAACAGTGTATAAGAACGCGGGGAAGACATCACGTGTAAAGCTTGGTTAATCTTCGCTACATCTTAAACGCCACAAAAAACGCCGCCAGCTCTTGTCTCCCAATCTCAGCTGAACACGTTACATAATTTCAGCTAAGACAAGGTCATTTAGTCTATATATAGGATGGTGAATACGAGACGGCTGAGTATTCGGCAAACCGAGCACGCATCCAGTAGAGACGTGTCTATTAGACTGAAATCCAATTGAGCCATGTGCACGTGCCGCTGTGACATTTTGCTATCGTCATAGCTACGTATATTTGTACTTCAGGCTAACCACCAAGTTTCCCATCCAACATCCGAATTGCCCGATACATCACAGTCTCAGTGCGAGAAAAAAAAAAAGCAATGGCTCACATGTCGAGGAATATACAGCATTACTGTAATTTTGTCGTAACATTCTATCGCACGTAAGACGTCCGGCCTTGTCTAGGGGCCAAGGTATAATTATTTCCAATTCATTTATACACTGCTCCCAAATTACTACAATAACAAGATGACAGCCTCATAGATTTCGATAAATGAGTGACATTAATCGCCGAATGGCATACGGCTCTTTTTACGACGCTAATCTCCACATAAGAGTGCTGGGAGCGATGCCAAGCCTTTCATAATTAACGTAAATATCACACATTGTGTTTGTGGAGATCTTGCATTTAAGATGCAATCAAATGCAAAATCCAGCAGTAGAACATAAAAAGATTTCGCCTTATGATAGTGGAGACAACTTTTCCCACCTAATATCGGTGTCCGCGGACTGGCGATGGATGTAGCGGAGTTGCGGAGTTTTGATGCTGCTAGCAATTGTGGAACGCTCCGCAAGATTATGATACGCCGCAACCGCCGAGTTGGAACATTGGCACGGAGCGCCACCAAGCGCTTGCTCGTTATTATACCGACGCCGTCTCCGTCGGCTCAAAACTGACCGGGGAGCTGTACTATGAATATATATATAATACTACTAAATCTGAGGAATATCATATCACAACACCTCCTGCTCTTTGTCCTCAATCACCGAAATCGTTCTCTGCAAACAAGTCTTTTCCGATGGGGGTCCAAGCTGCATTTATTGGGGCCTGTGGAGCCACGCTAAGTTGCTTACTGCCATGGACATTGCTTGCCGGTCATCGTTGCGCGGCCCGTAAGTTATTATGTGCCCAATTGCGAATCCTCTCATTAACAGGTTTTTAGTTGTTCGAGATGCCTCCAAGCTCAAGAAGATTCTATTGAGCCACGGCGTATCCGAGGAGATTCAACAATCTGGTCTGATAATAGTCGAGGGATCGTCCCGAGATTTGAAAGCAGTGCTCGACCTTCTTCGTAACGATCCGGAGCTCATCTTCAGCGGCATCACAAGTACGGCAAAGTTAAATTACAACCCTTTTCGGCCCATTGCCATGAATGACGCCGAAATCACTGGCGACTCGGCTTCCACTGTAGTCGACGCCCTACGACAACTGAAATCTACAAACAGCATTTCGAATTCGCCTTTGTTTGTACCCATATCCTCTACTGGCCACGGGTCTCGGCGTGATCAACCTCTTCTTTTGATCCCACTTTACCTGTGGCTTTTACCAATCCCTCAAGCAGACACGGCCCGCTTAGAGAAGGTTGTGCGGGATGCTGCAACAGAGACTGACTCACCCCTCGGCGGCTACGTAATGCTACGTCCACCGCTACTTACACATGGTAAAATGAAAGGCATCAACTCGCTTCGTGTAGGATGGATTTGGGAAGATTCTATTTATAGAAACAGCGACGAGACGGAACATGGGGTTGAAGTGGGCTATACTATCAGTCGTCTGGACTTGGCTAAGTGGATGTTTGATGAGCTTGTCGAGGGAGATGCTCATCGCTGGAAGGGTAAATGTGTCAATCTCACATATTAGGTGTTATCAACTTGCATTTGTGGTGCAACCATCAAGCTTCTTATCACAGCCCAGTTTGATAATTACACACGGTCCCCCATAAACGGAAAGTTAATCTGCTTTCGAGATGACTTGTTGATTTGTTTCAACATGTCTTCACACCGAAGATTGCCGTACTTCAACAACGTCGTATCCACCCGCCGACGAGAAACCAAGAACACCATCTACAAAAAGACTCCAAGGACTCGGGTAAATTTTGAGGCCCGGCTGATCGCCATCGACGTTAAACACTCGTAGAAGAAGGTACGCATTGTTGGGATCCTTATCAAATTTCCGCATCTGTAAAATCGTCAGCGATGACACTCCAAAGCCTCTGCTCTCGTATGTGTCATACCATACTAACTTGATTCTGGCTCACACGAAACGGGTGGTTGCAGGCTCCAGGAGTGGACTTGACCTCCAAATGGTACGTAGTGCTTTTGGACCATTCCGTTTCCAGGTGCACGCCGGAATCTTGAAAAAATGCCTTCATTTGACCGGAATCATCGGTGTAAGTAAAGTCGGCAAAACCTCGTTCCAGTTCTGTGAAGCGTGGGTGCCCATTTTCCACACGTAGCTTGCTAGTCCAGTGTTCGTAAGACCAACCATTGATATGGTTACCGAATAGGTTGTGAATCTATAATGCGAGATTAGCAGGGACATAAGGGACAAGTGTGGACGGGGGTGAAATACAAAAACCTCTCCTATGAAACCAATCTCCCGTGCTCGCACTTGTTGAGCACTTGGGGCGGCAGGCAGATCTAGAGAGACTTCATCATTTCCAACAGAACCTGGAACAGAAGCTGACAAGCCTTTCTGTGCTAGTAGGGAGACAATGGAAGATACTGAATCTCCCGGGGCAGAATCTAGTATCTGTTGAAGCCTCTCGCCCGTCCTTCGCGCATATTCAGACCCGCGGACTATGTTATGTTTTGAGATTCTGAAATTTCTGGCGCTGTTTGCAACACTCTGAGACCTTGATTCGAAAGAAGGGACCAACTGGCGCAAAAGATGGTTGATATGGATAGGACGAGTAGGTGCAGTCATCTGAGTTGGAGCTGTAGCATTTGTTCCGGTCATCATCATGCAATCGGGGTCTTCGTATATCCTTTCAGACAACTCAATGTGTTGCTCCGTGACCAGATCCATTGGCTCTGAGTCTTTTCGGTTGAAGGGTCTTTGATCTGATGATTTGTAGTCGAACATCCCTCCATCCACTCTAAATCGATTGTGTTGAGCCATGGTACGGTCGAGGTTGTCAAGTGGGGTACTTAGCAAAAGATTGAAGAGATTCATGTCTTCGCTTTTGATGGCGTACTGTCGTGAGAAGAAATCTGCGAGTTGGAAGAGGAGATTGGGTTGCATTGACTGGGCTATTACCGCTCGAAAATATACGTTCGTCAAAGAAGAATCTTCTATAAACGTGACCAACTCGTTGTCTTCTACGACTTCGATGGAACCTAGGCTTCTGGTAATGACAACCGACGGGACGGACCACGCGCGTATAGTTACTGTGTCCCGACTAGGCCTGGCGCTTAGATTAGTATCCAAACTACGATATATTAGCGATAAATACTCAGATGAGGGATGTTCAGGAGTACGTACCTCAAAATGTATGGCAATCGCATCATAAGGTCTTGCTCTCTCAACAAGTCGCGGACTTCCAACCCTCGTGGGATGACATTTTCTTCGACAACAGAAGATAGATAAAGATCCTCGCATTTCAACTTCGAGAAAACGGATTCGAGAAGATTTACTGATCTGACGGAAAAATTGAGAAGATTTACCTTGCCACGAAAAGCAAGCTCCAATGTCAGCAGGTCAGGAATGTACCAATCTGGATCTTGTAGGGATCTGAGATCGACCTCAGGTTTGGAAGTCGATTGTAAGGGATGATCCACATCCAAGATGGGGAAGATTCTGGCATGTCTGACCCGCAAGAATTGTGTCGCTGTAAATTCAGATTCCAGCGTGAGATGACCTTTCAGTATCGTCAAAAGATCTTCACACCGCTGTACTATGCCTTCAGAAGACCCTTCGTGTACGGTGCAGAGCTCATCCACAACATCTTTGATATTGGCCGATTGAACATCAAGATAATCGCAAAACAGCCTCTGACAGTCGCTATATCGAGTGGCGAGCCTCGTAACCTGTTTCAGGGCTGGAGGTGCATTCCACACGCATGAGCTGCGTGTTACCCACTTGGGCCGTGGTCGCACTATGAACACTAAAGGCTTGGCCATGAAGGCTTCCCTGAAATTAATTGTTAATACTTTCAGAAATAAGTTGCGAATAAGTAGTATATCTCACAAAATGATGCGCTTGTCCTGTTCTGGGCTTCGGCTTAACCCACGGTAGCATTCATGGACTATGTCCTTATCGACCAACTCAACGTGGCGGCTCACCAATGCATTAAGCTCTCGCAGCCTTGCAGTGGTATTCGGGGTAGTAGGAACACCAAACTTGTTGAGAAACTTCCATGTGTCTGGGTTTGGCAAGTTGGCGAAGGCAATATGCGGACATGCTCGCAAAAGATCGGTGGTTGGAATAGCTAACTCGGCGAGTGGTTGAAGCCTACCTTCACGGCCGAGGCATGCCACCTGAAGATTAGAGACGGGCCGCAAAAGTTGTGGCAAAAGGGCAGTATTTTTGCAAGCTTGCTCAACGACCCGCAGAAGATCGGCCACCTCAGCCTTTTGTAAAAAGTCCCATTCAGCAGTTGGATGATGATTGCGAATCAGTATTGGGACAGCAGAGATGTGTTTCGAGTGTAAGAGCCACTTATGGAATGCTCTTTTGGTGACCTCCTCTTCGGCATGCACATTCTCATACAATTCATCCAAGATGTAAAATGGGGTGTTTGGCGTGTCCTTATACTTGTCGACCAGATTAGGTACGGAAGCGTCGTCGACGATGTAGATCTGATTGTTGCGCCGCGAAGAAGATCCTTGATTCTTGACAAGAAAGTACATCTTAGGAGCGCCCTCTCTCTCGAATAGGTTCCTATATTTGAACACATAAGCCGCATCCTTGACTAAATCCTCAGGTGTGCGGTTTGCGACGCTGGAAGGGTGCCCGTCATGTAGGTCTAAAATTAAGTCGCAGACCAGCCTTGGAGTGTAGAGCTTGATGCCTAAGAATTGAAAGAAGCGCCTTCTCGCAGGGTCTCTTGATGCAGCTTCATCAACAATTGATATGTTGATGCAGGCGGGGAGATACTCGTCGCCAGTTTCAACTTGTAAGTACAAGTGGGGCGTGCTCGCACTCACCCAGGACCCATCTCTAAGAGGAATGATTGGAAGTCCTGAGAGAGCGTCCTTAAGGTGTACGTGATCGGAAAATAGGTTAGCAACTGTCCGATGCCATTCCATAGACCGAACGCTCAGTCTAGAAATTCCGTATTCTGCAATCCAAATCGAAAATTCGTCGACCAAGTCTTCAATACTGGTTTTTTGGACACCAAGAAGAGCAAGTTCATCATAAACGTTGTCATAATTGAACGATAAATGTACCTGTCGTATAGAAAAGGAGTCAAAAATCTCACTGCCATGATATCGGAACTCGGAGGGCACGAAACGTAGCTCGTTCGGTTGACAGTAACTGCATAGATTTCGTGATTCAAGAATTTGTTGCCCACGGAGGTCGTGCAAAGTAGCTTGGCCTAACTTGTTCCAAAACTCCTGCGAGCTTTGGTGATGTTTGATGTATTTCGGCCACCCGTATCGTAGTCCCTGCCCGGATTGATCGGCGGGCAGGTACATAAATCGCTTGATAGCCGTTATGAAGGCTTGTTGGATCGCATTCCGAAGGGCCAGATTCCATGCAGAGTCATAATCGAGTCCCTCTCGGCTAGCGACGAGTAGAAAGTCGGCATGAATCAAGAACTAGGTATTCAATCTGTAAGTGTTGCGTCTTGAGCTTTTCCTGACTGAGTTTCTCTAACCTTGAAGCCAAAATCATCAATCGGCAAAAACGCAAAGACCTTCTGCGTACCAATGCCCAAGCTGTCGGAATCGTTGATGGGAAATGCAAGGACCACTTCTGATGTTGTGACTCCCTGTCTCTGAGGATCTATAGGCAGTCCCCTGGCCTTTTGTCGTGTGACAAGGTATTTCTTCTCCTTTGTTGCGCCGTTGGATCTCTGGCTCGAAATGGTTGATACCTCTCCCAATACAGCGTTGGATATATCGCTATCAACGCGATATCTCTTTTTGATGTAGCTCGTCTGTATGTTGAATTCTCGGATTCTTCTGAGGAATATCAACAGTTGGGGCTCAATGTTGTGTAGATCATCTTGAATCTTTTTGAAATCGTCATCACCGCGTAGATTCAGCAAAAACTGAGTGTGGTTTAGAAGGCGTTGTCCACTTGGGAAAGGCGAGGGAATTGGAATAACCATGCCGAGGAATCTGTTTCTCTCAAACTTGAATTCGTAGTAGCCACTGGCAATGTTGACGACGTCAGCTGCCTTGAACACTGATTTGAATCCAATTCCCTTTTCGCCTATGTAACCCCTCTGACCTCCCATGACACGTTTCTTCGTACTTTCCCCAGAGTGGGATATGGAATTGACATCCTCGAATGTAAAGCCGACTTCGTTGCAGTCGGTGCGGAGGTGTTGGGATCCCGGAACTGATGACAAAGTGAAGCTGAGGCTGGGGATGACCTTGGGTGCAAATGTATTGTCATCTGCATTTTGAATGAGTTCAAGGAGAAAGTGAGAACGGTTCTGGTAGAGTTGATCCGAAATCCTGCTCACTATCAGTATCTCTTCCATGGATTTGGTCATGATTCGCACGTTTGAAGTGAGTTGTCGAGCATAGATGCTAGGCAATCGGGCTCATGTTGATCTTGTCTGTTAACGCCTCTTTTCTTTCGGAGATGTTCGATCTGGGAGTCAGCCTCTGACTTGGATTTTGCGGAGCCAATCATATTGGAATGGGATGCTGGGTTCTATAAAGAAGAAGAAAAAGAAAACGTCGAGTTCATTCACAATTTGTCCTACAAGAACAAAATGGGATGATGGTAGAGTTTGTAAGAACTTTGCATTTGTGGGGGGGAGGTGGGGAGGGACCATTTTCCACTCTTCAAGAGATGGTCTCATGCGTAAACTCTGGAACCAACAAGAGTTTCGAATCTATGCACAAGATTCGAACCCATTGGTTGTGGTTGAGCTTAGCCGCCCGGGTAAATGGACGAGGTCGAGTAACGGAACCGGTCGCTGGGGCTGTGCCGGTCACAAAATTCTAAAAACAGAATATTTGGGATTGCGAATCACCTGATTGATTATACAACTTGATTAATTAATTGTGAATTATTCAATCCCAGCTTTACTCAACGTTCATGCGCCAAAACGGGGCACATTCTACAACATTTGTTGGATCGCGTACGGCACATTCGATTAAATGGTCTTAGTGCTCAATAGAGTGTGGATTCAAAGCTGATGATTGTATTGATCCTTGAGGGCCTCGGGCCCCTCTTTTCTGTGAGGGGTTTTATCTCTCAATCTCACACCCCTCTGACTAAGACTAGGATATCGATATATCAGGGAGTTGTACAAATCCGGTCTCAATCTAACAACATTCCCAATCACATTATCTATGTATCTACATCCATCATCCGTCCCGAAACTCTTTTCTTAAATCAACTTTAAAACAATGTTAGATTGAGATCGGATTTCTGCAACTCCTTGATATATCGATATCCTAGTCTTAGTCAGAGGGGCGTGAGATTGAGAGATAAAACCCCTCATAGAAAAGAGGGGCTCGAGGCCCTCAAGGATCAATACAATCATCAGCTTTGAATCCACACTCTATTGAGCACTAAGACCATTTGATCGAATGTGCCGTACGCGATCCAACAAACAAATAAAAAATTTAGAACGGGAAGAACCACGAGCAAAACACGAAACGCGCCGCATTTCTAATATCCTAGTGGCATAACCTAGGACGGTGGGATCACTATTAGCACTTGAACCAAGTATTAGTTGGGATGCTCAAGTTCTGGAAATGGCATAAAATTATATGAAGAAATCGACTTTTTAATTTGGTAAGAAATGTAAGTTCGTCTTGTGTTCAGGCTTTGAGGTAAGATTATTGATCATTACTTTTAGGGTGATGCCTAGTAGCCCTCGATAACGGAACTGAGCTATTACATCTCGCGCTTTTTATGTGTTACACGGAGTCCGAGGAATATACCGGACTTTTAAACTTGATTCTTTTGTTTGAATATCAACAAAATAGGCGGCATGTATTCCGCCTCTCTGACTAATGCTGCTGTAGATGAGATCTCAGAGTGGTAAAGAGAGTACATTGTGTCAATTAGTGTCCTCGTCTGGGAGAGGTTTGGTATCCTAATGTACCTTATAAGCTATCTCACTTATATATTTCTGCCAGGATATATGCATAGGAGACACCATTTGCAATAGGGCTATACTGTTTGCCACCACAGCTTGACAGGTTTAGGCAAGGGAAAGTTGAAGAGATCATGACTTTCTCGAATTTAAATCAAGACTAATCGAAAAGATATTCTTCTAACTTGACTTGTCCATCGTTAATATCTCGCTCCAAGTCACCCGGATATTCCATCGCGTCATGCACGTAGGCCTGACCAACAAGTTTCCAGGTAGATTTGTAGAGTTTCGCCTTATTCTCCAGATCCCACAACTTTCGATAGCCGGTGTGGTCTCTTTTATGAACCACAAGTGGAACATCGCTGCCTAGAAGAATCACGACCTGGTCACCAACCTTGGTGCTTTCGGGACCAAGACCGAATTCTCCGTTCTCCAACAGAAAGATTCTGCGGCCCTCACAAGCATCGTCTCTTACTCGATTGTATCTTACGATAGCATCGTTTTCCTGCAACTCGTCATGACGACTCATCCTGTAGCCTGTTGTAATGGGAGACTCTTTTGTGGAATCCTGTCTGATCCAGCCCCAGCTCCACGCCTTTTCTGAGTAATCGGTGTTGTTCCATGCTCTCCAATCTGTGGGTTCCATGGCCCAAGCCCCACCTGTGACAGTATATGCGAATTTCTTGGTCATATTCAAATCTTCCCAGGGACCTCCGACTAAAGATTCCCATTTTTGGAAGAGCTGTACGTAATTTGGGCGTCCGAAGCCAATCAGGAAGGTGTTCACACCGGGGCCGACCTTCACGATCTTTCCATGCGTGAAACCATTGACTGAAATGACAGATTGGGCTTCCAGATCTATCCGAATTTGCGCTGGCAGTCCTGCGGCTGCTGCGCGAAAGGGTGCTTGCAAAGGATAAAAGTCTGGACTATCGAGCCCTCCAGTCCAAAACGGAGTCCTTTCATTCAATATGTCGTTTGGCTCATAAGCCTTCTCCGACCAGCTGTAGCACCAACGGGCTTCAAGTGACCGGGAACTCTCTGCTAGGGCAAGTGGGAGAAGTGTCTTATACGTAGACATGGTCTCTTTAGTGAACAATAACCACAACTTGTCGGTGTCCATGGTGTAATCAATCGAGAATTTCCCCGTAGGTAGGGACGCTGGCGACTTCAAGAGCCCAAGAAATGCAAAAAGTCTATCGTAAGAGACGCTACACTGACGATGACGGAGCTTATAAGCGAGCCCAAAGAGACCCATTGATGGGTCTTCATATGAGGACTGTCGCATTTCAAAGACCAGCTCCACGTAACTTGTTAATGAATATCCAACTTTGACATGGTTGCGGGTAGTTGGATCAATCAAGAACCGAGCAAAGTCAAAAAATGGCATAGTGTACGTTCCACAGCAGAGCAAAGCGGCCTGGGCAAGAACAACCTCTTGTACTGTCCATGAGCGGACCCAGTACTGTTCGCAGCTTGTTAGTATTCGCAATGTCTTGGATTTAAGAGTCATGGACATACTGGTCGCTTGATAATTTCATTGAGACATGTAATCCATTCGCCTGGCTCGCTCCAAATTGCTTTCTGAATGCTCGGATCAGTAGAAAGCAAAAGCCTCCCAACCTGTTTAAATGCAAGCTCGGTGTAATCATGTGCTTGGCCAACCCAAACTAGCACCTGTTTGGCGTTGCGGTAGATGTCTTGCATTCTCCGTACCTGCACACTTTTCTCGTCCTGGTCTTGCTGGTTGATACATATTGCATCAATCTGACCACATGTCAATATTAAGTTATCTTGGCCGGGGAGTAGCTCACCCAAAGCGTTCTGCTGCGGTCCGCTAGACAGAGATGGTACAGCGCGTCATGCAGGTCTGGTGTGATTTGGAATGGTTCCCCGTTCAGGAGAATATTCGTGGTTTTACCGGGCTTACCCCAGCAGTAACTCAATGCTTCATACTCACATTCGTCCCACGCCGTTTCAATCAACTGGGATACAATAGGAGTTTTCCCAAAATTGTTTGAGGGCGCGAGCTTAACAACGCGTATTCTTTTCGAACTGGCACCGAGATCGCTGTAAACTTCGGAAAGCATGACTAAATAGCAGTATCCTCGGCAACGTTAGAGACACTTCCATTCTACTTCGCACATGGGACAGATTTCTCTCATCATTATCCATCTTTGTTCCAAGATATAAAGCGGGGTCAATTCAGCTTACATCGGCTAGAAGTATTTCCGTGCCTTGACATTCTGCCTGTTCTGACCGCCCGATGTGAGACATAACACGGCTTGTAATGCATGTGCACAATTATGCTTTATTCATTGTACTGCTTTATAATTTTGTGCTGAACTCGAACAATGCCGACTGATCAGCCAACCGCTATCCCCGAAGGGAGACGGAATTTTCATGGTAATTTTAGTTATGATGTGCAGCCTGACGGGATTGCGTCGAGGCTCAAGACGAGTGGATTCGGAGGATTCGAACACATTCACGTCTCAATCAATCCAGTTAGCTCCAGAAACTCTGGTTACTGCTTTATTGACTTCAAGACGCGTGACGATGCTGAAAAGGCTGTCGTGTCACTTCGGGGTGACATCCGAGGCCATCCGATGAACGTTGGACTGTGTCATCCCAAGCAACGGCGGGATGGCCCAGGGCCCAGTCAAGGGAGGCTTAGTTTCCAGCGCTGGGGTAACTGGAATGGCAAAGGAAATAGTCGCCGAGAAATGCCGGATCAGCCTTCACATGGTCCAAAGGGAGCATTGGAGCCCTATGGCGACCTTTAAGCACCCAAATAGACGCGTCTATGTTAGAGGGCTGCGCAAGACACTGAGTCAAGAATCCAACCAACAGGAGCTTCAATAGCTTCTGGGGGGTTTTAGCCTCACCCGCCCCGGATCTAATTGTGTAGTCACTCCTTCTTCGCAACCACCACTGTCCTGTTTGGGACATCTTTCCCTTGAAATGCTCCATGTCTTCTCACCCCTCACCCTGTTCATGATTATCATCGTCGCACTTGTCATGCATCATTGCGACTCTTGTGGTCTACCCTGGTTTCACGTTCAGAGCGTGATGCACTACTCGTGCGGAGCAGAGCACTAGACAACACAAGTACATGAAAAGTGCGGCTATCAGTTCATCTTCGTCTTCATTTCCTAATCGAAGAACACAATTAGTCAGTTTGCTCTCCAACGTTTCTACTGGAATTAACGTGTTCAAGACGTCCAAAAGCTCCCGCAATCTATCGTGCTCGGAAGTTTCGCCGACCCCCCAAAAGCAGACTGGCGGATACCTCTGTTTAGACCTCTATTTAGCAAAGGCGTCGTTGAGATAACAAACAGGGATTCTAATCAGCCCGGCGCTTTCCATGAGGCAGGAGCGGTGTCTGACCACACACATCTTAGAGTCATACCGGTCACAAAAAGCCGTCCATATGTCAAGAATCGTAACCTGAATAGGTAAATGCTCAAAATTGAAAGCGTAGAAGCTTTTCTGAAGTTTACTTCCTTGTATTCCCTAACGATCCTTTGAGACAGACCCCACACAGAAAGAATACACACAATGCGTTCACAATATCCAATGGATTTCACCAGCTCCCTCTATCGAGGGCTTTCAGAATGCTCGAAGTCTTTACATAGCACAACATGTGAACAGGAAAAAATCTCCCTCGTTCTAATTCAATGCAGATACTGTCAGCACATGTTACGACTCTGCAACATGCTTCAAAGTTTCAATATTTGTTTTACCTACAACGAGACTCGGTGGCCGACGACAGGTATCTATTATGTGGTGGGAGCGTGCAGAACCCGAACAAACTACCTATTGAGTAGGTGTTATGAGTGTGATGATGCCAGTACCATGGGGATACATCCACGATAAGGGCAAAGGCGCAAATGTGGGCCTCTTAAGTTGAAAATAAAAGGCGGATCTGGCCAGTACTTTCTAACGGCATCATCCGATCAAGTTGGTCATAGGATAATGCTGCAAAAATGTGCTTAAAACACCTTAAATTACACATATTATAAATTCAACGGAAGAACGCTCATGATAATGAGTCTCTCCGCCACGCCGCCCCTACCCTACGCTGTACCACGTGATGATCGACTAATTAACCAATGCAATAACCTCTATGACGGTCGGAACTTCCTATACGAGGTAGTCCGGATGTAACATACTTACATCCTAGCTATCACACAACCAATAATACCCCTGAAAACATATCTCACCGTAGTTCAGTAAGGTATAATAAATAAGCCACCGTTATGTATTACTAGATTAAATATCAGAAGGACAAGTAATAATACAGATATTTCAGATACAGCTAAAGGATGACTACTGAACCTGTAAACCACCTATTCAGTACTGCATATCATGCCATAATTACTTCTAGTTGTTATCTCTTGCCTATCCGATATTTTAGCTACTGGGTAACCCACACGGTAGCCTCATCTTCCTATGCAGGAAGTAGACACTGTATATTCATGTCTATCTTCACAGATATAAACAGTCCAGAGCCTGCTCGCCGCTGCTGTTATCTCGTGAAGTACTGTGTCGCCAGAAAGGCAAGGCCTGATAACAGCAGGGACCGTGGACCAGGAGCTCCAAGGTCCATACATCATGAGATTCTCCACTGATATTTTAATCGATGTGGGTAGCTATGCCATGATCAATACTCTCTCTGGATGACTAGCTCAGACTACGCGCCATCTCGTGCCTGTCTGATATTTTTGCTGGCTAATTGATTAATCAATCTTGGAGTCAGGTCAGTCAGCCCCAACCGCCCATCTACAAACCGGGTCTAGCCAGAACCAACAGCCCATCCAGACCCAAGTCAACCCTGACCTAATAACCAGCTGACGGTTTGTAGCTACAATTCTTAGTGTAAAATAACACCAAAACTTACTGCTGAATTTCCAAATCAGTTATATCACCCGTTCAGTCTCGAGAGACTGGGAAACCACAGATTAGGAATGGAAGATAAAGTAACAGATGCAAATTACCAAGTCTTGGTTGTCATATTATGCCAGCCCTTTCCGACTCACCCATGATAGTTACCACTGCGGCTACTATGCTGCATATGGCTGGCTGTCAGCGTCTGATTATCTATCTACTCTGTAAGCGAACATATTAATTTCCAGGGATATCCTTGCACACTACCTAATCTGGGAGCTCAATTTGTTATCTGATTAAGTCCGGAACCTTCTCACCCCCACAGTAATTTCAATCTGGGCAGTGTTTAATAACTAATAGTCTTATCACAGCATAATGTAATTACAATTTCATCTTCCAAAGCTCATCCATTCTAGGCCAGTGTCAGAACAGGCCATAATAACACGTTAAGATGATAAAATGGCATGAGTCTAGACACGGGCAGCCCGTACACGCGTAGATGTTGGCAGCAACCAACAAGATAATATTACCGCCTAATTTGATTGGCTAAGTGGGCAATGTTTTGGAAGGGTTTAGTCTTATTGTAAGCCTGGCACGGGCCGGAATGGTGCGGTTGTTCTGTAAAAATCAGCTAATATATGGGTTCAGCGCTTTGACACGAGATAATTCCTAAAAGGGTTAATAACATAATGAGAGTGTTGAAGTTAAGTTAATTGATAAAATAACCATTTCTGCAAGTTTTAAGTAGATTCAAATCAGAAACAGTATCTTCCATCAACTACAAACATCTTTCAAAGCCTCCAATCAAGTTCTCTCCGAACACTCTATCAAATCATCAATCATGGTCGCCATTACTGTAAGAAAATTTGGCTCATTTTAAAGTATCATGCTAATACCTCATAGAAAATTCTTGCTTTCGTTGCCTTGTCCGCTACTGTGGTGGCTTCCATCGCCGTTCCAGAGTCAACAAGCCCAGAAATCAGCGATGATGTTAACAACGAACTTTTTGACCGCAGTGCCTGCACTGGGGGCACTTGGGCGAAATGCGTCAGGGCTTTACAGGGAAGGTGCCCTGTAAGCTGCGCTATGATACCTATTAGAAGACGGGTCTCATGTACCTCGACTTGCCTGCATAACGCTCAGATCTTTTGCCAAAAGCACTGTTAGAGGAGGAAGCATATTTGCTTAGGAGGACGTTAATTGCGTCGGGCTGTATTTTTGGCTAGAGGTTGAGCCAGACTATGGCAATCTCATTGTGTGAAGGTAATGCGGGAGGTGATTAGCTGCCAATGGGTTCATATTTCACTTCTTCTCCCCTATTTTCTTTTCTAGTATAATTATGTAGTGCTACCAGGCTCTCAGTAGTTTTGGTATATTTATCAGAATTCCTATCAGAAGGTCAATAGCTACAGGTCCACAAGTAAGATCTGAGCCGTAATCAAGATGATGATGTCTCGAGAACATGATGCGTTACATTTCACCCGCCTGACTTTGAAGTATCCATTGAGCCTGGAATTGTACATAACCTTGATTTGCCATTTCATGATTGGCTGACTCCTTAGTTGACGACCCAAGTGTTGTCTTGCGACTGTCGGAGCGACATATAGACTTGGCGGAACGGAGTATTAAAGCTCGGCCCAGACACGTTACATGTCAACAATCTTAAAGGCCAGGCTCTGGCACATTTCAAGGACCATGTCTCAGTTAAGTAGATAGTGTCCGGGCGGCTTTCAGTGTGCCGGACCTAGTGTGCGCTGGTATCACCAGCTCAGATAGAGGAACGCTACTTTGTGTGTAGGGAGCGCGGCCCTGAGACCATATGAATCGCTGCTTAACACAGACGCAATGCAGGAACTGCGACTAGATAGTAGGAAATGAAGACATAGGTAAAAGGAGTAACATCCTGTACGGCCGTGCGTTTTCAGGGCTACGATTGGGTGGATATTGCACTGATGAGCGACTTTAACCGCTGCGACCTGGTGCAAGAAAATGAGGTGATGAGCAGGACACAAAGCGGAAGGCGGGGCGGATCATCAACTTCATGGATGACGAGGCGGAAACTAAATCTTAGGAGCTCGCAATAGCATCATAACGCTGCAGATAAGCATGGTTACGTAAAAATTACAGTTCGAGAGCGCACCGTGAACGGGTATTATAGCCAAGGGGAACGGGATACTTTAAGTGATACAGTTGACTATAAGGTACAGGTCCGGATAGACAAGCTCATGACGGTACAGAGGATTGCTTCAAATGTCCTCAACGATCTCTACCACACGCTAAATAGCAACACAGCACAAATACCTAGAATATATCCATACCACTGTTCTAAGGTCATGCATTAGTTGGCACAAAAGAGGATTTCCTTTTAACTATTTGTATTAAGCTCTCCTGGAATTAGCGTCTTGGAGGTACCCAACTTAAACGCTGTCCTCCGTAGAGCTGGAAGCAATCGATGAGGTAGTGCCGCGGGAAAACCATCACCCGATGCAATGTCAGCTACGGCAAAAGGGAATGATCACTCCGCGAGTGCATAGTTGAATAACTGCCATATTGCTTCTGAAAAACAAATATTACTTATATTAATCAATAAATCTCAAAATCCTTATGTATTGGCAAAGTCTCCAAGAACTCTCCATCCATAATCCCATCAACATATCCGTCTCCTGCAAGTGTGAAACCACCGCCGTCATTTTCGTCTCTCGGTCGTAAGATAATAGGGGACTTGAGCCCCCAGAGTAATGTTACAACATCGCCAGCCCTGATAGCCACATGTCCTAGGCCAAACATGCCCTTCATTGTCTTAAATAGTGTTCTCTCGTGATTTATGTTTCCTACTATGGATCGAGACCATTTTGCAAGTGCTGTGAACTTGTTATCAAGATCAAATGATAGACTTCGCGCAGGTGTTGCATCATGTATGAATGCTTCTTGATTCGTGGTCAAGAGTTGAACATCGACGCGTTCTCGGCGCAGTATCTTGCGAAGCAGGGATGTGATATCACTATCAGTGAAATCCCACTTGCCCTTACTCAGAGGAAAGAAACGATCGACTGAATTCCTCATAAGGGTTCGCCATACATAATTCTCCCCTGGACCTGAGTTGGGTCCGAGCTCGGCAAACTCAAGGATAGAGGCGAACCAACCTTCTGCGTCTTGTATTTCTGGGTGTAAATATTCGCTCTGTCGAATCCACCTTGGAGGTTGCATAACTTCAGTAATTAAATCAACCTGACATCCTGTGCGGTGAAGAATCCCCAGCTTGTTTTCATTACTGTAGCTTAGAGGCGAAGGCACTGGTATACCAATAGTGGCGTTGTGGGCACGGTCGAAGGTGATAGGATACGTGCCGCCAATTCCATACTTGCCCGCTTGTCGCCAATCAGGGACCCAGCTGGGTAGATGGTCTGGGTTCTCACCCCGAGGTACAAGTTGATCTAAAAGAAATCCCCCACGACGGTTGTCCCCGTCGTAAATCAGCGCTCTGGTCATTGTCGTAAATACCTCAAAAATGTTCAAACTGTAGTCAATGCGTAAACCCAGTCTTTCTTCGTCTGTGAGTAATCCTAGGATCCCAAAAAGGATATCCCGAGCATCTGTAGCACAGTAAAATGGATGGGCTGAAACATCGCTCGGATGAAGGAGAATACTGGCCAGCCGTACGCGCTTTTGGAGTTTATATTGGCGACGCGTTGGAAGAACAATATTGCGATAAAAAAGTCCCCATAAGCCTTTCGCACAGCTTTGAGTCTTTGGACTGAACGTATGACGCCTCAAGGTTATGCAATCCGACACTGCCTGGAGAGCACCATCGAACACATCGAGTGGTACGGTCTTTGCGCCACATAAAACCATTGCAGCTTTTGCCACGGAGACTTCCTGAACGATCCAAATACGGTGCCAATAGTCACGCCGCATAAGACTTTCAATAGCTGGGACCAGGCTCTGATCCGGCGACTTCTCATGGTGAATCGTCCTGTCTGCAGATCGTTCGGCTTGGAGATCAGGCTCGTTGAGTAGATCAAAGAAGAAACGAGCCATATTTGAACCAGTCCCATCCTCGGGTGCAGCCGCCAGCCCTAGAGTTGACCACAGCCTGATATAATCGACGAGTCCTTCTTGTCGTTCAACGCCACCCTGCCGGTCTAATACGCCTGTAGCCACCGCTCGCGGGCCAACACGCGAAATAAAGTCCATCAATTTATCACTAGCATCGAACTGTGGCCCAAGCCAAATGTATACGAGGGCCGCGCCACTGAAAATGGCACGCATCTGGCCAACCAGCCGGGACTTTTCCTCTGGGTCTGACTGTTGGATACAAATAGAGTCAACCCATAGCCAGGACCGGACCCCGTTGTCGTGAAGTTGCTTCAGCCCGGCATGCAAGTTATGGCCGATGTCGAAAGGTTTAGAATTGATCAAGATTGTGGTAGTGGTCGTAACGTCCCCCCATACGTACGATAACGCAGCGTAGTGGGCGTCATTGAGAGGGAGATGAGAGAGCTCCAGTTGAAGAGGCGCCGCTGGGTCGGTGGGTTCAAGAAAGCGGACGAGCCTGATCTCGGAATTTCCAAGGGGTAAGGGTTTGTAGCTAGTCATGATGCTCATAGAGGTTTCTGCTTGGTCTTTGAATTCGTGGCTGGTCCGAAAGACACAAAGGTGAGAATGTCAGCCATTTTATCATAATCTGCCGAGTCAGCCTGAACTGTTGGTTGTGCCGAGGCCAGACTCAGCCACAAGGCAGCAGTGCGATAAATGCCCTAACCTGCATGAGCCATAATAGTGGGCGGCGGGATGGAAATGGCCTGATTCTTTCAGCCAATGCTATACCACGTAAGTAATCTGGAAAAGGTGGCACAGTAAAATGATAGTGCTAGTCTTCCAAATATTAATACATTTTTCATAACAAGGCGCTGTGCAGTCTTTATAGGGTGCTGATGCTAGATGCGGTGGGGGGCTCTACTTCTCCACAGTCTTCACTCAGACCAACACTGAGACCTTATATTTCCACAATCTCATTCTCCGAAAGCTCACGTATCATTTCATCTACATTCGTACGGGGATCGGAGCTTTATCGGCAGTTTTGCCTGCAGGGGTCTACACGTCTCTTTCTAGAATAGGGCCTTTCAGTGATGTTGTTGGTTGAGAAAATGCCGCACATCCGTGATTGCATCCGTCCTAACAGTAGGCATTACGAAGTACCCAAAGTACCCCGCCCGCCTTCAATCCGCCCTTATTTAGTTCGCCCAAGAAATAGTTGGCATATACCAGCCCACATGTGCCGTATCGGCTATACCACCCAGTTCTTTTAAAAGAGAGAAACCTGGAAACAGAAACGAGAGGTCTAAAAAGGGAAAAGAAGTGTATAATGTCTCACCGGCACTCATGTGACCGCTGCCGTCAGCAAAAGGTGCGATGCCTTCGAGATGAGTCGCAAGAAGCTTCCTCGGGCACAAATCCCCTTGCTCGATGCTCGTGGTGCACGAAAGCGGCAGTGGATTGTGTTTACAGCTGTAGGTGCTGCTCCATTCTATGTATATCATCATTCTTTTGGCCATTTCTCCTGATTAACGCTGCGCAACCCCCCACGGCACAGTGAGACAAAGATCCAATCGTCCTGGTGCTCAGCCTTTGATTCAAAGAGACAACAATGTCGAGCCTAATAATCCAAGAAGCACGTCGTGGTTCGCGCAAGGTCTAGGTGGGGTATTTTGCCCGAGGGGACCGGGCTCTGGACCCGACTTTACCGACCTGGAGGATTCCGTTGTTGGTGTTGACGATGGCGAGGCCGTCGCTGGCTTCAGCGGCTGGGATGCAAACCTCCAGCTAGTTCCTCCGTTCTCACCGTTGAATGGCTCAACAGCACCATCAGCAGCGGATGCAATCGGCGGAAGCGGGGATTTCCGGGCCGTTTCCACTGGACAATCAACCACCGACGACGAAAACCCTGCCGACGTCATTTCTTCGCAGCTGACAGCCCTGAACGGAAGGACAACGCGTGCCATGCGCCATCTTGGCCGTCCGGGTGGCGGGCCCCCAACTGTGTCATCTCCAGAGATGAACGAAGCGTTTGAGGACGCAAGCACCCTGATATGCATCATCAACAATATCACTACAGCCTCTTCAGATCGCAACGAGATCATCGACCCAACAACCACCGACTACGGGCTGGTGTTCTCGGCCCTTGCCTCCCACCAACATATATTGGCCCTGTTCAGGACCATCTGCGACGTCATACGTCAGTGGCTAGAGCCCATGGCATCAAGCAACGAGCAACAGCAACCTCAGAGCCTGCAACACGATGACATAGAGCCTTCTGCAGTGGCCCAATTCGTCATGGTCCTCCAGCTCCTCTTGCACCTGATCAACCGTATGGACCGGAGCCTCCAAGTCAACAATTCAGTGGGATACAATCCAGAGTCTTCCAAAGGCGGACAGGTCACCCCCATCACATCCAACACGGGCCTTTCACTGAGCGAGACAGGAGCGCAGAGCAAAGCAGTAGGAGGCTCACTACGACAGGTCGGTCTTCCCGGCCTTGCGCAGTCCAGTGTGAGGGCAATACCGGACGAACATGAGAAACTCAGGCAGATAATACAAGAGCTGCAGACAAAGATAGAACACTTGGAGCTTCATTAGTGGAAGGGAGGATGGGGATGGAGCGGACGTCAAAGATCAGAATATTCACGTCTCTGTTCAACTCGCTTCGTGTGTACGAGGAGAGTAGCCTAGACCTTTACTGTACACCTAACGTAAAATCGGACCTAACCTATATCAAACAATAGATAACTACCTCGCTGGGAATGTCTACGAGGTTTTCAGGCTTCGTGTGTATGCACACTAAGCCTCATTTATTTACCTGTTTAAGGCTCTAGCCGGGCCACGAGTAGGGTGTGAAGCTAATCACAGAGCTTCAAATGCAAGGTACATTGTTTCTGACCTATATTAGGTTATGCCAAAAGTAATATTAATTACATGGCTTAATTCCCGAAAGGAGTCTGTGGTTGTGATCTCCCAGCCTTATCGTCCCTGTCGCAGCCGGCCAACCAGGGCTCGAGCGTATGCCCGTCGTTCTGCTCCGGGCGGCTTGATGTTGCCCCGATATTCTCCGGACTCTAGGAATCCCCCCGCGCCCCACCACGGATTCCGACCGGATTGATATTACCCCGATTCCTACAAGATCCAACATGGAATAATTGCGTCCACAGCCCTGCCCTCTACGCCAATTGACTTTCTGACAAATACCTGCTGCCGAGGTGGATTGCTTTCAGGTATGTATTCAAATACTCCCTTCCTACCGCATTCAATCAGCGAGAAAATACCACTCTTGTCGGCCCTTACTTGAACCTGCTGGGATAATATAAATTTGTTACTCATCTCAACAACGGCTAACATGGGTAACGCTGGGAAGATTTCTCCCAGGCACAACGATCTCATCAATCCCAAAAATATTGCCCAACCAGAATCCGCTTCTGGTAGCGAGACTGAGCGAGACATCGAAAACGCCAGAGACCCGGTTTCGGGTGACAGGACAGAAGATGCCGCAGAATTGCAGGATGTGGGTCCCCCTGATGGCGGTACTGCTGCATGGCTGGTAGTCTTGGGAGCATGGTGTTGCTCCTTTTGCAGCCCTGGTTGGATCAATAGTACGTATATGTATTTTCTGGGTCTCTACCTATCTTGGTGCTACGTGTCATCCAGAAGCGACGCGAAGTACTGACAAAAATGCTCTCCGACCAGGCATGGGTACCTTCCAGGAGTACTACCAGCTTGGACCTCTGCACGACTACTCCAGCAGCACGATTGCGTGGATTCCTTCCCTCCAGCTCTTCTTCCTATTCGGTTTGGGGCCCATTGTAGGCAGAATCTTCGACATCTACGGACCGAGGCCGCTCATCATTGGTGGGACGATCTTGCACGTATTTGGACTGATAATGGCATCATTTGCGAAGACGTACTATCAGTTTCTCTTGTCCCAGGGCGTGTGCAGTGCCATTGGGGTTGCATGTTTATACTCACCTGGTGAATTCAGCCGATTTCCCTTTCTTACATTATCCTGGGCTAACTGTGCCCTGTGCATTTAAGCGCTTACCAGCATAGCAACCTGGTTTGACAAGAAGCGCGGAGCAGCAATGGGCATCATGGCAACGGGTTCATCGGTCGGCGGTGTCATTTTCCCCATCATGATCAGCCGCATGATCGAAAGAAACGGGTATCCCTGGGCTATGAGGGCCGCGGCTTTTCTCATTCTCGGTCTGTAGATCATTGCCTGCCTGACAGTCCGTCAGAGAACAAAGCCCATACCCAAAAGGTTTGTTGCCGGGCGTCTCGCTGCACCGTTCAAGGAGTTCCCGTTTGCCATCTTACTCCTAGGCATCTTCGTCCTCACGTATGGCATGTATATCCCCATCGACTATTTGCCATCGCAAGGCTATCAGGAGGCACACATGTCAGAGGATATGTCTCACTACTTGGTGGCCATCTTAAACGCTGCGAGGTAGGTTGACATCGAGCCCTAATATCATCTTTTCCACACCTTACAGAACGCTGACAACTCCACCTCCAGTTTATTTGGTCGTCTTGGTGCCGGATATGGTGCCGATATGATCGGAAGATGGAACATGTTCATCATCGCTTGTGCAGTTTCCGGAATCTCCAATCTCGCTGTTTGGATCCCCGCCAAAACCTCGTCAATTACCATCGGCTACGCCATCATGTTTGGCTTCGCCTCGGGAGCCTTTGTCTCCTTGGTGGGTGCCCTCCCCCTCTCGGTATCCCCCGTGCCTGAAATCGGCTACCGCATGGGCGTAGTCTTCCTCATCATCTCGATCCCGTCCCTCACGATGGCGCCCATCGGCGGAGCTATCCTGCAATATGCAGCCGACGGATGGCTGGACCTAAAGATCTTTGCCGGTATCATGTGCCTTGCAGGGTCGGCGATTATTCTGGGTTCGAGGTTGCTCTATACTGAAAAGCGGCTTCTTAAGGTGTTTTAGAGGGTGGTGGATTCACAAAATCGCTGTGAAATGCAAAGGGAGTAGGACACTTCTACGGCATAACATAGTTACATCTGGAGCTAGAGTTATTTCAGATGTCTTATAATCAAATTCCTGTTACTGAGGTATGAGTCGACTGAGGAGCTAATCTTGGTTGATGTAATATAGCGGTTCAAGAGGTGGGAGGTTCCATGTGAATATGCTCAGCGGGGAACTACCTGACACTGGCTCGACCTACATGGCTTCTACCCTACTGAATTACAGACCCTCGATATGATAAATAGTGATCAAGATAATTAGAGTTAAAAATATATGTTGTGATAACACTTGAGCCTCCGGCACATGGAAAGTTGCCTCTCTTATTATGACGGGCAAGGCTGGCTATTAATCGAACTGCTAATAGGGGGTGGCAGACAAGGGTGTGCCCATGACGTATCTCTCACAATCAGGATGGCTAACCAAGATTTTCTCTAGTCTAGGCTAAGCTCAAATGAACAAGGGCTCCCTGGCTCGTTTTATACCCCGGCAATTTGTCGGCCGCCGGTACTTTGTTTATGCCTTGCCCTATCTTGAGGAATGGACCATCTCGCAGAAACCTGCCTCCCAACTCGGAATGCGATGTCCCTGCATTTCAGCTTGCCACTAAGTCCACCAATAGCGATGGTTGGGCCCACAAAACATGCCTGACGATGGCTGCCAACTAATTTCTCACAGCCTTACACAGCATGCATGTGGGCGGAGCAAGTTGGGGGCCAAAGAGGCGAAAGGTTGGAAATATTTGTAGGTATATAGCACTTACTGCTCTTATAAAATGGTCCTCGCCCCGAAATCGTTTTCATTTACAGGTCAAGTTTAAAAGACTCTGCTGCAAGAATCTTTACGAATGACCATCTGCAACTCGACCAGCTAAATTGTCAAGCCGACAGACCATTGCCCTCGATCAATCCCGACTCCCAAGCAAGTAGGCAAGGAAGGTAAAACATCTCCCAAGATGTCTCAGTAAGTGCATTCCCCGCGGCATGACAAGTCTCACAGTGCCTGCTCCATTGATCCTCGTCTTTCGGTAATGTTCAAGACAATCCGAGAAGTGTCATATTTTGGTCTGCATTGAAGTATCATCATCCGCTAACCGACGGTTCAGTCCAGGGCCGCACAAAGCACATCCTACCGGTCACCCGCAACATCACGTTGCAGTCGGACACCATCCTGCGACACATCATCCTGCGACACACCATCCTGCAACACACCATCCTACGGCACATCATCCGCCAGCCGCGCGAAGGGGAGGATACGCCCCTCATCGTCCACCACAGGCAGTCGTGCATCATACAGTGGTCGGATCCCAGCCTGGTGCAAATCATGGAATGCAAATGGCGCATATTCAACACAAAGCTCCCCATAAAGCTCCCCATAAACCAGTCCATAAGACAGGACACCTGGTTGGACATCAGTCAGGGCACCCGCAAGGCCATTCTCCAGCTCACAGCGCTGGTCATAATAGCGGCCATGCGAGCGGTCATCATGCCGGCACCCCTCAACACAAAAGCAACCACACGGGCGCAAAGATTGCAGCTGGTGTGGCAGCCGGAGCAGTGGTGGGCGGTGCTACCACTTACATGATCTCGAACACCAATGTTGAGCAGTCGAATACCCGAATCGATTACGTAGAGAACAATGATGAATACAGGAATGATGATGACGATCAAGATGACCGTTACGGATGGTACCCCGACAATGATAATCCTGATATGGAAAACCAGAGCTTTCGGGACGATTGGGACGAGAACGACGATGACCAGGGAACTTACAATGCTGCTTACACTGGGACCGACTATACCGGGGGTAGTGGCTATACTGGAGCTGGCTATACTGGAGCCAGCTCTGGGGACAACGGGGGTCAAAATAATGGGGATGATGACTGTTGTGGGGACTGTTGCAGCGGTGACTGCTGCGAATGTGGTAACTGTTGTGATGGCGGCTGCTGTGGGGATGATTGTTGTGATTGCAGCTGCTCTGGCGGGGGTGGATGCTGCTGTGGTGATGATGATGGAAATGATGGAGGATGGTGTTGTTAGGTATCATGACAGGATGTTATTATTAGTGTATAATCCACCACACGCTTGTACAAATATTATTCTGATTTCCCTCGGAATCCCTAACAGCCACCACCACGAGCGCAACGCCTGGTGAAGCACTGTATCTGGTAAGATAAAGCAATCCGGTTGTTTGAACACCATTGTTGTTGGAATTTTCACCTTCATAACTTACATACCCTATGTACACACGCAGAGGCACCTATTCACAATACGTTTTTCACATTATGCAGTGAGCCGTGTGCAGCAAGCGAGCTTCTAGATGCAGGGTCCATGTTCCCCCAAACAAGATGACCCACATCGACATTGTGACGTTCTGACTTGTCCTGTGCGAGGTATAGGGTAGGTCAGAGATGTCAAACTTTTGCTTTCCTGAATTACGCATCGGAGTCACATATGAAGTGGGTCAATCCATATCTTGCCAGTATTGTGGCTGCCCGCGTCGATATAGATACTTCACAAGCTGTATGCCCTTTGAAGTAGCCGCGAGGAGGAGCAGGAGGGTCCAAGTTACATCTAGTTCCACTTATCTGCCAACGGTACGCGGAATTCTGGGGCTCACCCGTCGCCCTTCTGGAGATTGTGGACTAGACAAAGCCTTTGGTGCTTTGGCTGCTGGAAAAATCAATCTCTTGAATTGATCGCTGTCGGCAACCAAGACAGGCCAAACAACGAAGAAAGAGCATCTGAAGGTCGCCTTTATCGCCAATAATTACTAGGATCAGCGTAAAGCACCGTCGCCGAAGCCATCTCGCAAGCTTCTACATGATCCCTGATAGTTTAATGAACGGTAAGAGCCTCTTCTCTCGGAAATTGCATATCATTTCACAGGACTAACGAGGTACAACACAGAAATATAGTCGGCAGATTATTTGAAGTATATTTTGAAAGCTAAAACTAAATCGCCATGTTAAGCTCGGCAAGAAACTCCAGAACAGCATCAATACACCTGTCCGTGGCTTCAGAAAATATCTCATGACCTGGTGCTTCAATCTCAACTATCTTGGAGCCTGAGACCTGCTCAGATATCCAGCGGGATTCACTCAGCGGTACAGCAGTGCTATTTGTCGGGGCTAGAATGAGATATGGGCTTTTAATGTTTTTCAACCAAGGCCGAGACGTTAAATGGGTGAGAAAAATGACATAACCGGCTAGTCCCTCCTTTTTTGTCTTGGCCGCCTCATCTAGCAGCCACTCAAGGTAAACTGGGTCTTTGGGCAGCGTTCCGGGATTTCTTGCTAGCCGTTCGTTCCATCCTCTGCTCCCATGCTTGATCACAGCTTCGGGCCAAGACGACTCCTCTACCGCAAACATCTTGATAGCTGCTGGCGGTAGTGATGTTGGTGTTGAGCAGGTGATAAGTGCGATAGTTCTTTCGGGGTACTTGGCAGCAAAGGCGTGGCCCATCTCACCAGATGTCGCCTCGCCCAGGAAGATGACTCTTTTTATGTTGAGTTGGTCGAGCATGTCGACTATTTCGTATAGCATGGTATCGAGATCCCATTGATAACCACCCTCGTATACATTATTCTGTTGATCGCTCCATGGTGAAAGGCGTTTTGGGAAACTGGATTTGCCGTGACCCCGTGAATCACGTCGAATCACGACAAAGTGACGGGCAAGACGTGGCACCCAGCTGTACCACATGTCGGCCGTGCGAGCGCAGCCATGATTCAGTATGATGACGGGCTTCTCCTCCTCAGGTAGCCAAGGGTCAACGAATGAATCAAGATAATAATGGCTGACTTGGCCGTTTGGGTGCGTCACATAGTAGCCCTCGGGCCGGTCGTAAGGGCGCCGCAAGGGAAACTCTAGGGTAGTTTGATTCTGCGGCATAGCTGCTATTGTGGAATGGCTTTGGCTTTCGGCTTCTTCCCTTCTGATCTTCACGGGAGGATGTTAGTACCCTGAATGAGCTGCTGGGAAAGCCAACGGGCATTAAGTATGGACTTTGCGGCGTCATGTACGTACTCTCAATCTAGAATTCAATACTGAAATGGCTCTCAAAGTCCCCGCAGCCCAAACTGGCCTGAGTTAGGGGACTGGTTGACTCCCCTAAGTGATGGACACTTCTGGCCATCGGCTAATTCCAAATCGCCATGCTCAACCCCGGGTTCTCATGCGCATCCATTGCGTGCTATGCACCCCAGATCACCCATGACCCGTCTGGGAGCAACAGCAACTCCCAACCCACGACTTCGGTCTAGCGCGCATCGACATCCGGTTGGGCTACTTAGGGTTAGGGTGCATTGACAAATCAACCCAGCTCGACGTTCTGCCTACCTGGATAGGAAAGACATTGCTGCTCCAGTGTAGATAGCTGGTACAGGATGTGGGGAACCCCGAGGATACATGAATGGCACCCCCACAAAGACTGCCTACCGCATTAGGCAAGGTGGGTAGATTTGGTGAAGTGGATGGCACCCCCGCGATCTCAGCAAGCCCCAGGACGACTATGCCATTGTAGGTTCAATGTTATTTTGGTCGATATCGGCCACTGCGATGATCCTCCAGAGCCGACGCTGACCCTAAAGTCCGCCAGAGCCCATCGTAGTGACGTTCAAGGAAGTTCAAAGCAGTGTCATAGCATACTCATTCCCAATCAATCAAGGAAAAGATACCGGTGCTGATAACCACGATGACTACCTATAGAATTGTTGTATTCCCAGGCGATAACTGTGGCCCGGAGGTCATGGCAGAGGCAATTAAGGTGGGTAAATAATATTTAATGATCTATTCTTCTATACAACTACCGAAATCCTAATTCCGAGATTCGTATTTAGGTACTCAAAGTATTTGAAAGCAGCAGCAACCCAATCAGTTTCGAGTTCAACTATCAGCTTCTTGGAGGCGTACGTAAATCTACGTCAGGTTGATGAAACATGTTTACTGAACAAAGGATTAAAGGGTTCCATCGATGCGACAGGCGAGCCCCTCACTAGGTCTGCTCTCGAGGTGGCAAGGAATGCCGACGCGGTCTTGCTGGGTGCGATAGGAGGACCCGTAAGTGTTTCGTCAACGCCTCGAATATCCACGCATACCGTCATAAGTCTAACATGCACAGAAATGGGGTACCGGTATAATACGACCCGAACAGGGGCTTCTTGCCCTTCGCAAGGGAATGGACGCCTTTGGCAATCTTCGACCTTGTAACTTTGCGGCGGATTCACTTGTCAATCATTCGCCCCTGCGACCTGAGATTGCCCGGGGCACAAACTTCGTTATCCTGCGTGAACTATGCGGAGGAATGTATTTTGGACCTAATCGGCAGGATCCAGACGAGTTCCTGAGCTCGGCTCAAGACGTCGACTACTATACACGTTCAGAAATCGAGCGAGTTGCGTTGCTTGCGGGCTACCTCGCCAAGCAACATGATCCGCCTCTGCCTGTCTGGAGTCTGGACAAGGCTAACGTACTCGCCGCAACTGGGCGGCTTTGGAGACTGGTCGTTTCCGAGGTCTTCAAGAAGGAGTTCCCCGATGTGCAACTTGGACATCACTTGGTTGATGCTGCAGCAATGCTCATGATCAAAAGGCCCACGGCCCTGAACGGAATTGTGCTCACGAGCAATCTGTTTGGAGACATAATCTCTGATGAAGCCAGTGTGATCCCAGGAAGTCTCGGACTTCTTCCGAGCGCAAGCTTGTGTGACATTCCTGCTCCAGGTAAAAGAGTCAAGGGAATTTATGAACCGATTCACGGTAAGCCACACCTGCCAAATAACCTGTAACGCACGGTCTACTGCTTTAGGGAGACTGATGACTTCTACAGGCTCTGCTCCCGATATTGTCGGTAAAGGTATCGTCAATCCCACGGGGACCATATTATCGGCGGCGATGATGTTGCGATACTCGCTTGGGCAAGAAGAAGCTGCTGCTTCTGTGGAAAGGGCTGTCGCGGACACAATTAATCAAGGATTACGTACTGCAGATATTGGGGGATCCACTGGCACGACGGAGTTTGGCGATGCAGTGGTTGAAGCTCTGAAGGCTATATTGGCTTAACAGCCTTGTTTCCATTGGATAATAGCAATGCTCTAGATACTTTAAAAACTCCACCACTTATAACTCTACCGGATGCTATTCTCATACTCGAGTGCCTCTCGCATATCATCTTTGAGCGTTTGAGCTGCTACCGCCGGTACTGCAGCCAAAGGCGATCTTGGCGAGCCCCCATACTGGAACGTCTCCTGAAGGACAGCCTTGGTGCCCGAAATTCCGGCAGCTGTATGAGGCCAGTCACCCTCAGATAACAATGCCTGCAATTGACTGGCCTCTTGAAACAGTCTCTCGGTGTACAGCTCGCACACCTTGACGATCAGCTTCGGTAAAATGTTTGCGCCTCCGGCGACGACTCCCGATGCTCCGATAGTTAGGGCTTGCAGCGTGAAGTCAGCAAGCCCAGCGGCAACCCAATATGGCTTTTCTGGCTGCGACAGCGTCATGGTATCCATGGCACGAGCAACACGGGCAAGCTTGCCTGTATCGCCGCACGTGAACTTTGTTCCCACGATGTTGGGGTGACCCTTCGAGATGCGGATCAAAAGATCCGAGTTCATAGTGATCCCCGATGATACTGCTGGGAAGCTGTACAGAATCACTGGAAGTGGTGATCCTGCCGCTACTTTGATGTAGAAATCGTAAATGATGTCAGGTGTCATGGCTGCCGTGAAATACGATGGTGGCAGGACAAGCACATGAGAGCCACCGGATTCCATTGCTTCGTGACAAAGGTCTATTGTCTCGCGCACCGATTGAGCGGAAGCGCCCACAATGACCGGCGCGCCAGCATGTCCATTAGCGGCCAGGGTATCGACAATGCACTTGACAACCGTCTTTCGTTCTTGGCGGTCAAGATGCGCTGCTTCGCCGTTGGAACCTAAGGCGACGATTCCAGAAATTCCGGAATCTATCAAACGTAAGGTATGGTGCCTCAAGGTCTCAAGGTCCAGCGTTGAAGTCGGTGTGAAGAAAGTGAGTGTGGCAGCATACGCGCCAGGGATTAGGTTGCGGTTCAGAGGTATCGCCATGTTGATTAATGGAAATCAAAGTCTTGTGAAGGCTCTCGTTGCTTCACGAGACAGCGCAAGCTCCATACGGAACACTCTTATAAGGCGGCAAAACCGGTGTCCACACCCAAGTTCCGTTACCGGATGCTGTAAAAAGCGTCCACACTCGGAATATCTGCTTATGGTTGGAGTCAACTTTCAAGCCTTCCTCTCCGCGAGAATATTAGTAATTCGCACTAGAAAGGGTATGGTTAATATTACTTGGCGTTCTAATAGAACAGTAAAACTTTTGATATGTTCATGTTCGTTCTTCCCATCATACTGTTCGAGCCCATTCCCAATACAGAAGAAAGAGTACCCCACCTCACCAATGACGTGAATTGACATTTGAGCGGGGGCGATTACAAACGTGTCTTTATTACATAAGCTTCCGAGCATAGACCGTAGTTATCATCCCCAGAGCTTATCCTGTTTCAAAATGCCTCTTATCCAGTAGTTGCTCGTCGTCTTTGCATCATTCTATCATAAGAATTTATCGTAAACATCAAGGCCATCGAAATGACTACGTATTCGATTAGTGTAGACGACCTTGTCTCACTCAAGGATAAAACCATTTTAATCACTGGTGCAGCCACGGGGATCGGACGTTCTGCTGTCAAAATTGCGCTCGGTAATGCCCTCAATAATCAATTGACTCATCTTATGCTTCATAAAAACATAGCTGACATGTGAGTTTGTTTTACGTACCTACAGAGAACGGTGCCAATGTGGCTGTGGGAGACTGGAATGAGGAAGCAGCCTTGCTGATTGCGCCCTTCGGAGATCGGGCCCTCTATAAGAAATGTGACGTTTCGAACTGGGACGACGTGTTGGGCTTGTTCGAAGAGGCGCACAAAAAGTTTGGAGTCATTCACAGTGTCATATCTAACGCTGGCATCAACACCCATGAAGGCTTCCTCTCCGATGAGTTTGATAAGAAGTCGGGGAAGCTGTTGGCCCCCAGCGTGAAGTCGATTGACGTGAATCTTGTCGGTCAGATTTACGTGACTAAGTGTGCGATTCACTTCTTTCGAAAATGGCCGGACGTGTCTTCTCAGCTAGTCATTACCTCTTCAGCTGGGGCCTTCTTCCCTGCACCGCCCATCTATCTCTACTGCGCGGCGAAAGCTGGATTGCTTGGCCTGATGCGCGGACTTCGAACTGAGACCATCAAGGAGAACATCACCATCAACACAGTAGCACCGTGGTTAACCAGTAGGTCTATCCCACCGTCCACCAATCTCTTCTTCAAGTTACTTGCCACTCACTTCTGGATGTAGTCACTCCGATGGTTCTTCCTGACTGGCTACAAAAATGGGGAGATCTCCCCAAGAATTCGACTACTGGTGTTGCTAATGCGTTATTCCTTCCAATACTTCAGCCAGAGATCAACGGCAAGTCGTTCTTCGTGGCCGGGGACCAGATCATTGAGTTTGAGGATACATTGCATAACGCTGAACCACAATGGATGGGAGAATAGCTCAGCAGTGATGTACGCGCTGGTCAGAGACTCTTATTGTGTACTGATTAGAACACTATAATGCTTCATTGGCAAAGCAAAGCGGTCTACAAGACGTTTGATGCAAAGGGATGTCGTCTGCACCTTAGTCTGTCCAGCTGCTGCTTTGTATTACTTTGAGATGCCACGGCTTGCGTTGCAGTAATAAACATAGTGAATTTGGAACTTTTCCGACTATATCAGTGGCTTGACTGTACATCTACCGACTCAGACTGGTGAGTTGCCTGAACTCGTGGTGTGAGGCTGCTTACACATACTGTTTGATCGCGTATGGCACATTAAAAAGAGTAAATATGCACTTCGCTTGCGTGTCATTCAAATGTCCGCATCAACCCGGTTCTCGGAGCCTCCAAGTTCTCCAACGCGCTCTTGTGGCTTAATAGATGCAGCCAACCCCACATCAACTGGTTTCGGGATTTCCCCACACGGCACTTGACGAGCCCTGCATTGGGTCTGAATTGTCAATAAAGCTAGTAGAAAGTAGAAGGAAAAGACGGACATACAAAGATGTACTTTCAGCCTACCCTCCAAATTAATCTTCGACGTAAACATGTCTCAGATCATCCATCCACAGCTGGGCAAGGTGACGGGTACCCTTCAAGATGGCATCGCATATTTCCGCGGCATCAAGTACGCATCTCTAGAGCATGCCCTTGCGACTCCAACGGTCTGCTCCGAGCGTGCGGCGGGTGGGCTAGATGCTACGCGACATGGGTGAGAAACGGCGCCCGTTTACGTGGCCCTCAGGCTGACCACCAAATCAACAGACCTGGTGCCACATCTCCATCCATCGGGTGTGAGATGGAACTTGGTATCATTCAGAAAAGCCTACCGCACGGTTCATTCACCACCTCTTCCACCGAGTGCTTGAACCTGAACATTGCCATTCCTGAAAATGCAAAGGGGCCGCTTCCTGTTTTCGTCTTCGTACACGGCGGTGGTTTCGCCATCGGCTCCAACGCCTGGCCACAGTATGACTTGACGCGTATTGTCAAGCTCAGTCAGGATATCGGCAAGCCAGTTGTGAGTGTGCAAATCAAGTGAGTGCCGTCTTGTAAATCTTTAAATCGCTTCTGGACAGTTGCCGATATAAAATTCCATAGCTACCGCCTTGATGTCTATGGGTTTCTCGACTCCATCGACTTGCGAGAGGCCGGCATCAAGCCGAATCGTGGGCTCTTGGACCAGAAGACGGCGTTTGAGTGGATTCGCGACAATATTTCCGGGTTTCACGGGAATCCGGACCTTGTGACAGCAATTGGGCACAGTGCCGGAAGCGGTAAGTAGCTGCCTTTGGCGCCGTGAGCGTATTTCGCTAGCTAAGGATGTCTTGTTCAGTTTCGTGTACCTTCCATCTTGAGTCAAGTAAGCCACTCTTCCAGCAACTAGTCTCAATGAGCGGAACCTCGTTACTCATGAGGCCAATTCCTCTCCAGTTTGCGGACACGATGTACAAGGTTGTTTTGGAGAGGATCCAGGTCGATGGATCTCAAAGTCCTACAGACCAGTTGAAACAACTTCTACTTGTCCCCGAAGAGTTGATTATGGCCCGTGTCGGCCCTGATGTGAAGCTTCACCCAGTCATTGACGGCGAGGTCATCCAATCAGAGCTATCTTGCGCTCAATGGGATTCTGCTGATGTGTCGAGTCTTGTCCCCGGGACAAATTGGTGCCGTCGACTCTTGATCGGTGATTGTCAGAGTGATGTTAGTCAAGTACACGGCGATCTTCACAATTGCGTCCGCTAATACCTATGCCCAGTCAATTATAATGACACCCGCCTTCATGGCACGGAAGTCTGGCATAGCTAGCGCTTTCAAAAAGTCTATGGCCAGCCATTTACCGCCTACTTCGACAAACAATGACAACCCTCTCCAAGCGCTATTGGAAGCATATAGTATTACGGCCAAGAGCTCGGACGACATGGCACTCACAAACATTTTGCAAGTATTCAACGACGCTCTATTTTACACTCCCATATTTACCATTGCGCAACAATTCCCCCAACGGTCGTTCATCTACCATTTCAACGAGCCGAACCCATGGGAAGGCCCTAGCCGTGGCGAAACCGGACATATTTTGGATATCGCATTCTTGTTCCAAAATTTCAACAAGCATCTAGAATCCAAGCAGGTGGAAAGTGCTAGAGCGTTCGGTCGCGACCTCATCACGTTTGTGAACGGCAAAGAGCCCTTTCCTGCTCATGATGCTCAAGCCGGAGGTGCGAAAGTTTATGGACCACCGAGCAACGTAGGCAGTGCATTTATCAAAAGCAACGACCCTGCTGATTACAGCCGTCGTTCTATGATTTGGCAGTTAGCTCCGGTACTCGGTTGGGATAATCTAGCCTTTGCATTGTCCATGTTTATCGCAGGACAGTAGTGCTCAGCTTTGCAGTTGGAATATCCACACAAGGTTAAATTATCGTTGACAGCTTATCTGCGTATGGTGCGAGAGCAATGGCGAAATTGAGCATGATGTATTAAGTTTAAGTGATGTACTTATTAGCTCCAAGATCTAACACGATGATTTGATCCACTGCGTAGGAAACATCTCCAAAACATCCCAAGAACATACATTATTCACTCTGAGTTTACATTGGTGTTTTGTTTTAAGCCTCAATTCCTTTACAAGCAGGATACTGCTTCATATATTTACAAGACAGTTCGGGCAATAGCTTCGTGCGTCATCCTCATCCTCATCCTCGCGGCCAAGTTACGCTTAGATGCAAGTACCGAGCCATCCGCTGAGACCTGAGCAGACACTTCGATCTGGGGGCACATTAGCTCTGCTACCTTGTAAGCTAGCGTGCTAGTGCAAGCCGCAAGCACGAGGCCCCTGTCGTGCAACCTCCTATCTATGTAGCTCCTCCTTTCCCCGCTTCTCCCTTCTTTGCCCCACAAGAGTTCCGGGGCTCCCGGGATGCAGCGACACCACGAGACCCGCAGCTGTGGCTCCTAGCCGAGAGCACGTAGTACGGGCTCACTTGGTGTCTGTCCCGTTGTCCCCATTCTTCGTGCTTCTGTGCTTCTGTGTTTGCGAGAAGAAGGAATGAAAAGTATCCCTCTTGAGCGCAATGTCGGGGACACTCGTCACGGTCACATCTGCTCACGTGTTTGGCCTCTCGATATCACCTTAGTTATGCAACACTTGGTGAGTGAAAGGCGAGATTAGTCTCTCAATCTTTTCCCTTCTCCCCCATTGGCTCGTAGCAGAAACGCGGGGTAATATTCCACCCAAGGAGCTTCAGGTACTCGCGCCAACCCCGGATCAATCCACTCCTACATCAAAATCTATTCAGTATCCTGAAATCGAATCACCGACGCCGCGCCTGTAAAGATACAGAAATAGACACAGAGACAAACACAAGGACAGACATGGTTGACTCCTCGTTCCATATCTTCCGGGCTCTTCACCCACCGGGTAAGCCCACCCAGGGCGTGCATACGTGTCCGACCTGCTTCAAGACGTTCACGCGAAGCGAACACTGCGCGCGACACCAATTCTCACACAACAAGGAGCGGCCCTTTACGTGTCAGTTTTGTGGCAAGACTTATGCACGAAAGTAAGCGGCTGCTGGCGATGCCAATGTCCCCCTCCCCCTCCCCCCGAAAATAAGGGAGGATTCAAAAGATGCTCCCCAGATAGACAAAGCCATTACAAAAGACCACGCTTAAGAATGGACTGACAACGAACAGAGATTTGGTCAAGCGACATCAGCGGACGATACACGCAAATGAATACGCGAGGCCGCTAGAAGCCGAAAACACCCAGAGCACCTCCAACAACGTCGACAATAACCAGAGGCAGAGGTCGCCGAGGCCGGAAAACACACAATCCTCAGCTTCCGATTCCATCACAGTGCAGATACCGATGATCAGCTCAAATTCACTCAAAAGGCCTCGCGATGAGGTCGGCGAAAACGCCAATAGCTCGGCGACCGGCCCTCCCATGCCGAGGCTGTCAGTCTCCACGTCGGCCACAACCGTGGACGACAATCCAAACGTCTCGCTGGAAGCAACCTCGTCTGCGGGTGCTAGCTTGACTCGGCGGAGGTCTTCAGTTCACGCGACGAATTTCGAAGAGAACTTGGTCGAAGCCCCTCAAATACCCCACGCAAACGCTGGCTCCGTCGCGGGAATGGTTGTCGCAGCCCCCTCAAACCCCGCAACTAAGACGCGTCTCAACTCCTTCGATAATGGCTGTTTGGCGGGCCAAGACCCGCTCATATTTATGCAGTCTTTGGATTTCCTCGGTAGCGAATTTGATGCCATCGAGGGCGAATTCAACTACGAATCAGGTCCCGGGATGCCGCAGAATGACGCGAGCTTTTCTTGGCCACAAGCTACTCTTGCACCTCCTGACTTGCAAAACCACATTCTAGAGCAGGGTTTGAGGTCAATTGATGAGTCTCTACTAACGCCAGAAAGCAGCGGCGAGCCCGACCACAATGTCCACTCGGGAGATGATTCTTCCAGCCGATTGCTCAAAGTCCTCAACGAGACACCCGTGAGCACGCCGCGGATGTTCATAGACGACGATGCATATCATTACCTGCGGCTTGATGCCTGCTCGCGGCTGGGACAATCAGATGTCCCGTTGCCTCTGAAGAACTGTCGGGAAGTGCAGCGCATGATCAATGGCTACATCGACGGCTTCCATCGCCACCTCCCCTTCCTCCATCTCGCCTCGATGAAGCCGAGCCAGACGCCGAGCCCCCTAATATGGGCAATGTGCTGCATCGGAAGTCTTTACAGTCTCGATCGAGACAAGGCACGTCGCTCCCATGCGTTGGCAAGCTCCATGCTGCCCTTGAAAGCCACTCACTGTAGGATTTTGGGGTCGCCGCAGTCCCAGGAACAAAGCACAAATACTGGACCAGGGCAAAGTGAAGCAGGGCTTGGGGAGTCGCAATTAGAACCGCTGTGGGTTATGCAAACTCGGGTGTTGCTATGTTTTTATGCATCACTTGGCGGGGACCATGACGTTGCAGTTGCTGTATTCGACGAGCTAGGTCTTTTTACAAGGGTTCGTAGTACCTTGATCTCCAACTAATTGACCTTTACAAAACTATCAATATTGATCATGGTTGTTTTTAGGATTACCGACTGCGCCGAGACTACCTCCAACGCTCAGGGCCTTCGCACCGCTACATTTGGGAGGAATGGATCTTGAGGGAGTCCATGAAGAGACTGCTGTGCAGCATGTTTATTAAGAGTAACCTGCTCCTCATCCTGTATGACATGGTACCTGGGTTCGATACCAGTCAAGATCTGGATGTTGAGACGTTGGAGGAAGAACGGCTGTGGAATGCTCCCACTGCGGCAGCGTGGGAGGCTATGCGGCAAGTAGTCATCCCATGCACCAAGAGCATTCGTGATGTCATCGGCGACATGCTCTCCGAGTCCTCGGATGAGGACGACGTTGCAGAGCCCTATTGCGTGTCCGGGTTCACAGCGCTCGTCGCAGTGCATGCCGTCAATGTGCATAACTGGCATCTCTCTCAGGTCTCACGAACAATGAACAGGGGGATGAAGACGGCAGGGTTTGCACCCAATATTATGTTGCAGCACTCGCTTGCAGCCCTGACAAGATGTCACGAGGTCCTGCGTCTCTCGCGTCACAATGGCGTTGAACCCATGTGGGACGATCCTGAGGGGCCAATGTTGTTCAACTGTGAGGCCATGCTCCGGGCGGCCTACGCTCGGCTGTTCACCAACATGAACTTGCCGCAGCGCTTCACCATATTGTGCGCCTCTTCTGAGGACAGAAAGACCGCCCTAAGGAGATTCGTTGTGGCCAAGCAGGAGCGTAGCGCCTTGATGACCAAAGCCGTTGCTCACGTCCTCGAGTCGATCCTGATTCCTATCAAGGTCGGTTATTTGCTGGTGCAGAAGACAGCAGCATTCTCTTGGAGCATCGAAACAGCGGTATCTGCTTGGGGATGTGGTCAGTATTTTTTTCCAAAGGACAACACCCCGACACCTTCCCGATGAGTTGTTTCAGGGCTCAAAGCTAACCTGTCATGTGTGTGCGGTAGTGGTCCTTCTCTGTAAATGGGTTTATTGCATCGAAACGCTAAAGCTTCAAGACGGCCCCAAAGAGCTGGAATCCCGTCTCATCTGTCAGGTAAAGACGGCTTTGGAAGACATGGATTGCAAGCACGAAGGGGGGCGTTCCTTAGCTGCGGCTCTTGGAAGAGCATGGGCCTCTTTCCACAACGATGTAAGTCGATCTACGCATTCCTCAGAGTCAACCCCTATGGAGGCGGATAAAATCACTAGGATGATTACTAACGGGGCTGGACAGGTCTGGGTATGGGGAATCACCGCGCGGTTGGGCCAGAACTTGATGGAGCTCGCGGAACTTTTCGAGTCAAGTTATGAGGAGCATTTTCAAGACGTGGCAACGGATGTCGAGTGAAGAATGAAGACTTCGCGTTAGTTTAGAGTAAAAAGTCGTCATGCTTGAGAGGCAGTGCGTGACTGTAGGGGTGGATGGTGGAGATAATTCAGAGTGAACGAGCACGGAAAAGGGGACGAGGAAGAAGTCAAGTGCAATTTTGCATACGGCCCTTCACTAGCCCTGAAATGATCTGGTGCCAGTGGGCGTATCATCATGCCACATGTGTATGTATTGAACAAGGTAAACTGCTTTCATATTAGCCTGGCTACTAACAGCGACCTTGCTTGTGCCCCATTACGATGCATGTGGACACAGTTCAGATGAGAGGATCAAGACGAGATATCGTATCAGATCAGCGGACTACTTGATCAATCATACAACTTTGTTTCTCGATTTGTGTATGATTAGTTATGTGCGAATCTTGTCGCTGCATTCTAGCGTCGACATACAGTTGTGCTTGCACTCACATAGACGGCACTCTACTGCGGACTTCAGGCCTAGGTGCCTTGCACCCCTCTCCAGTTCCTTAATCCGCCCACCATTGAGCACCTCTTCACCCACTTACCTCAATAGGTAAGGCCACCCTGAATGTCAGAAGCCCACAAGATTCCCTTCTGGGGAAACTCCCCCGCCCACGTAAGTCGTCATGGGCCATCCCGGGTAGGAGCATTTTCCACCAGAGCTGCCGCGTCAATTTGCTCGCATCAGTTGCGCAACTCGATTTTTCACATATCTACTGTGTGGGGGAAAGGTGCAGAGATGGTCAGAGACCTAACAACCAACCCACCCAAAAACTGGTGATGTGACTGTGGTGATAACGGCAGAAAGGCGATGCGTCCGCAATGTCGGTAAAGGCGTAGATAAAAGACTCTCAAAGTGAACAAAACAGACCAGCCTGATCGATACCATCAACTGGCATCATCTGATCAAACGGTCCTCAATACAATGCCGCAAAGATGGGGCCAAAAGAGTGTAAATTCAACGTGCTAGAAAATCGTATGCTAGGTGATCATGACGATCCTATTCAGCTTGAGAATCCGGATGAATCTGACCAAGACTCCTCAATCCTACCCTGTAGCTCACAATGACTAACTGATTGACCTTATCCAATGACCCCAATGCCTGCCGGAATGACCTAAAAAGGATATCCCGACCTCAAATGGACTTACATCATGACTGGCACACACACCAGCTAAGAACGCCTTAATAGGCAATTTTCCCCGGAAGACCTGCTATCCCTAACACACTACAATTGCACGACTTTAGGAATGATATCTACATGATTTTCTGACATGTGTTTGATGCACAAGTCCTTGCTTTCCACTTCGACGTTTGCGAATCTCTGCTAGTCAACCGAAAGATTTAAACACTCAATCCAATGAACACACCAAACCCATTACGGATACGCAGCATTGATAGCTGGCGCACCAGCCCGTATGGAGAAGCCGCAGGTGGTGGGGTCAGATACACTTCCCATTATGACCAAGTGTTTGGAGTGAAGTATGTGTACGAACCCGGTCTTGCCCCACCAACGCAAAGTTCTCGCATAGGAAAGTCACCTAGGCTGGAAACCGCCTAGCTGATGATCCTGGAAGGGGGCCTCTGTTTGCTAATGGCTAGTTACTTCCTGGTCATATAAATACGTACCTGAGCATTGCCAGACGGTCCCTCCATCGACTATTGCCTCGACGCTTCTCGAGATGCCATCGTACCACCTGAAAGAAAGTTCATACAGCCATGTCGTCCTTCCAGCCGCCACCATCACTGTCTAACAGCTACTCGGGCATCCCAGAGCGCCTTCTCGAAAAGGCTACTGCATTAAAGCGCGAGGTCATCGAGCTGTCAACCAGCGAGATCGTCCCTCGTTCCTCGAACGTCGAGCTTCCTGTCATCCCTTCAGGATACTCTCGGCCCCGCTTCAATCGCGCAATTGAGTCTCTCCAATCCCTCATCGGAACTGAGAATGTCGAGTTGAATGACAAGCCCCTGGATGATGGTTGGTAAGGAGCGCACTGTTGCACAATCTTCTCTTCTCGGCCTGTATCTAACAAGTGGCAATAAGGTATCTTGAGCGTATGTAGCCGTTTTCTTTAAGTCGGTTCTCGACCATATTTAGCTTGTTTACAGATCCCAACACCCACGATGCTTTTCACTTAGTTGAACAGGAAGAAATGGTCTCCTCTGCTACTGTGTATCCATCATCCACCGAGGAGGTTGTCCACATTGTGAGATGGGCCAATGAATTCGAAATTCCGATCTATGCCATTTCGATGGGTCGCAACCGTAAGGCATAGCTTTTGGAAAACCGATGACTCGTGTGTCCACCTGCTGATCACTCCCACAGTCGGCTACGGCGGTGCCGCCGCCCGAGTCCGAGGCAGCGTTATTGTAGATCTCGGCAAGCGTATGGCCAAGGTCCTCGACATCAATCCGGATACGTGCACCTGTCTTTTAGAACCTGGCGTGTCTTTTTATGCTCTCTATGAAGAGATTCAGCGGAGGGGCTACGACCATCTGTGGATTGACGTTCCCGATCTTGGTGGTGGCTCTGTTCTCGGCAACACAATCGATCGTGGCGTTGGTTATACGCCTTATGGAAATCATTTCGAGTGCCATTCCGGCATGGAAGTTGTTTTGCCAACCGGCGAGGTCATTCGCACTGGTATGGGAGCACTACCAGGAAATAATACCTGGCAGGTCTTCCCATACGGCTATGGACCGTATGCTGAGTAAGTCGACCAGAAGGATGACGACCTTAGTTCTGCGACTAATGGGTCTTTTCAGTGGCATTTTTACGCAATCCAACTTTGGCATCGTTACCAAGATTGGTATGACCCTGATGCCGGACCCTGGTGGCTCCGAAGGATTCGTGAGTAGCATGCAGAGCTGACTTGTCACAATTTTCGGGTCTAATATCTGATTGTAGATGTGCACCTTTAAGGAGGAAGAAGATCTGGCCCAAATAGTGAGTGTACTCCCCCTGGCGGCTGTTACATAGTTCAGTGGTAGACTAATATCCAACCCTGATCGAAATGGTTCGCCCTCTGAGGATTAGGAATATTCTAGAGAATGTTGCTCAACTCAAGCACGTGGTTCAGGAAGTTGCTTTGCTTGGCAAACCTCGAACCCACTGGTACCAGGGAAAGGGACAGGTTCCTATTAAACGACTTAGAGAGATCGCTTCGACCCTACCATGCGGCGACTGCTCCTGGGTTTACTACGGCAGTGTCTATGGGTAAGGCTGGATTAAAACGAGAAAGGCGATGTCAGAAGGCTGATAGGTTTTCCAGACCGAAGAAAAGCAGAGACAAGAAGCTCAAGGTAATCCGTGACGCGTTCGAGACAGTCCCTGGAGCACGTTGGATCCCCAGGGATAGTCTACCTAAGGATCATTACATGTTCTCAAGGGAGAAAATCGCAAGCGGTGTTCCCGAGTTCGAGGAGCTTAGGTGGCTCAACTGGCATGTAGGTCTACGCAGACAAGAACAAACGAGCTGCTGCGTCACGAGTGCTAATTGTAAATAGAAAAACGGATCTCACGTCTTCTTCAGTCCAGTATCAGCGCCACGGGGTGAGGATGCTATGAAATTGTTCAACGTAAGTTTATTGCTTCGGCCAGAGGTTTGGGTTTTGCCTCCTTCACTCACCCACACAATTGTTAGATTGCCAAGAAATGGCACGATGAGTGCGACCTTGACTCCTTCCCTGCGTGCTGCATCGGCCTTCGTGAAATGTACGTCATTGTCAACATGGTGTACGACCGAGGAGACCCGGCCTCCAAGGCAAATGCGTACCGCTGTATGCGTGGCATGATCAAGGATGCCGCGAAAGCAGGTTTTGGAGAGTACCGTACGCATTTGCTACTTTCCGACCAGGTTGCTGCAACCTACAGCTGGAACAACAATGCCTTGATGAGGTTCCATGAGTCCATCAAGGATACTCTAGACCCAAACGGTATCCTGGCCCCCGGGAGGAATGGCATCTGGCCGAAGAAGTACCGCAACAAGGGGTGGGAGCTCGGTGAGAATGATCTAGGACATCGGACTCAAGGGTTGGACGTTCCGCAAAAGGCTACAGAGGCAAGGGAATATGCTCTCAAGTTGTGATTAGGGCTTTTCACATTGTCTTGTGTGCATATCTTGTGAGTATCTGATGCGTGAGAAGCCGCTCCTGGCCTCAGACCCATGGCCATAATGCGGATATCACGTGGGATAGAGGCCTTACGTCTTCATCCTCAACCGTGACCTTAGCTCGTTACCTATCTTTCTGCATCTTCATGATAGCCTCACTTTGAGTGACCCTTCACGGTATCATTTCGCATCATTATCCGATGAAAAAGTCTTCCCTTATTGCTCGCTGATGTCTCGATGCATCCTTATCCAATCACCTCTACTATCACATCTAGCAGCCCTTCCTAGCAGCAGTCTTTTCCTTCCTTTTTACCGTCTCTGGGGCTAGCCGTAGCTATCCTTTAGTTATTTCTCTGCTTATCAAGCTCTCGTCATTGAAGGTCATAGTTATCGTCATCTAGGGACCTTTAGGCTGTATTTGCTTTTTCCCTCTTCCAGCTGGCTTATTCAACCCTCCGGCTTATTCAACCTCTGAAGATATTCACATCATTATGATCTAATTGATCTGTAAGCAGGCTCTAGCAGAGTCATTCTGGTCCCTCTAGATCCCTCTATAACTACGGTCCTTACGGCCTCTAGTTAGTCATGAATTCAAGCACATCTCGCACTTCATCAATGCCCCTACCTTCTTGATCATCAGATGCAACATCTACCATAACGTTCATGTGGACACGGGGGTTTGCATCTAATAGCCTTACCTGGCAAGATGTTATACAATCGCACAAATCCCTTGCTAAAAGCCTCATGAATAGACTCAACAGCAAGGTGGCCATTGTCCTTAGTACGCCGGAACCGGCCTTAATCGCCGAGACAGTCAGAGCCCTCCTAGTAGACACTGCAGTATGTATCTTTCCGAGCCAACGATGCATACACCAACCCACGTCACAGAGAAGGCGGCAGCTCTCATCAGGAAGAGTAATGCCGATGGCATCGTCTCAGGAGGAGGAGGAAGCACAACCGGACTAAGAAAAGCTGTAAGCGTACGCACGGGGTTGCCTCACCTTACTCCCCACTACATACGCTGACAGTGAAATGACGCTGATCCTAGGCGAGAACGAGAATAGGCGGAAGGTCACTCGTCGCGATGACAAGATTTGCCCAATTCGGTCTTGTACGACGTGGAGCTCGCTCTCTAAGGCTCTTCCTACGGGAATGAGCCAATATAGTGGGATAAACGCCATGACACACTCTGGTAAGCTGCTCCCACGAACATTAAAGCTGGCTGCTGTTAGCGATATTTTGTCGTAGGTCCCTATGCTGTCAATCAAAATCTCATCATGGAGCTTATGGCGCTCGAAACACTTTGCGAGGCGTTGCCAATCATCAATATAGACCTCCAAACCCCTGAAGCACGTTACAAGGCACTGCATAGAGCTTGGCTTTGCGGATTGGTTCTTGTCAGTATGGACATGGCTGTGTAGTATAACTTGTGTCGTACGCTCGGAGGAACATTCATTCTACCACACGCAGAGACTCGTGTTGTCATGCTCCCACATGACGTGTCTTACAACCAGCTCTTTGTGCCCGAGGTAATGTAGAAACTGGCAAGTGTTCTGCCAGAGTCGAACGGGGTGTCGTTCAGGGCCTGAATACGCTCTATCAACGTCTGGGTATTAATTTTGGTCTCGAGGACCTCGGTGGGCCGAAGCATAGGGTTGAAGAAGCTGCACAAATTCCCGTCCCTGATCCGTATAAGAATCCTCGCGCTCTGGAGCGTCAAGCCATCCAGAAAATAATACATCGCGCATGAGCAGGGAAATTTGTTGCGGCAGTTTGATAGAAAAAGGACGAAATCATAATGTATCTACTCAATTCAAATTGTGTAGCAGTTCTACATCCTAGGCCACTTTCTCTGCGCGTCAAGTATGCTACCTCCAACACGACTTCTCCCTCTAAATTACGTGCTATACAGCCAGTCTGCTGCATCTAATAATCATTTGGGACTGGTGAAGGTGCTCTTCGTGTTCAATATGTTATGTTTACTATGTTCAGCTAATGAAACCCGCCTCATTTTGTAGCGCTTTGAGTAGTGTGAGACTACCTGATATCTTACACACCTAGACTTGGAGTAAGAGCGTACAACGCTTCAAGGTCAGAAGAAAGGAAATCGAGGGAACAAGAAAAAGTCCTAGCTGGAATAGTGCCCTACTTTGTAGTATCTCGTATGCTGCATTGTGAGTCTGATAAGAGCCTTTGACTTGAGCAAACATGACATGTCAAACATACACTCTGGAGGGCCAGTGTCTTGAGGCGATGGCAGGAAGGAAGTCGTGGAGGCCACCTGAATAGAATTCATCCATGGCATCTAGGCTAACCAATTGAGGCATACGACGAGGTTGATATTTCGCGGGGAAGCCAGAAGCGCATATCCGAGTCGGGCTTAACTCGCCGTCTAACCCCAAATGATACATACCTCAGCTTTCCCCACGGGGACGGTGAGATCCCCTACATGTGGGGGTTTTGTTAATCAATAGTGCACACTAGTCGAGTGCTTGAAGCCTGTTAGTGCAGCATCCTAGCGCCCAATTTCCCTGTACGACAGTGGAGCAGTTCGGCAACTATGAAGACCATTGCCACGAGTTCCCCGCAATGTCCGGATCCCTCGGATTCTTTAGCTTCTCCTTATCGAAACATGGTCACGCGCCAATAACATTAATTGAGTACAACAATGAGTTAGCTTCTACCAATTAGTTCAAACGCCCAAGCTATGCCCCATGGACCCTCGTATTGTCCCCCGCAAATTCTCTGCGTAAACCTTGACCACCCCGCATCAATCAGCTTTGGACCTCGTGGCGTTTCTGGCCATCCAGAGGTCGCTCTCCACTTTTCACGTTGGCAGGCTCGGGGCTGCTCACTTGTCCGAGCTTAGGAGACGAACTGAGATGGCCCAGGGCGCCGAGAACGTGAGCTAGCCGGGCATTAGGTGAATCGCAAATGATAGATATTTGAGCAACCCCGTCTCCGATCTCGTCTACTCAGAGTTCCAGCCAAAACATCTCATTTCCAATTAGTTTTAATTTCAACTTCTTTTTCCCAACCTAACTATGGCTTGGGGCATTCTTGAGGTAACATCAGGTCAGGGGCAGCATGTCCCAGGCACTGTGCTTCTGGAGGAACAGTCTGACAATATCGGCGCCCTTCATATCGATCATCTAAAGAAGGTTGTTCACAAGAATGAGACCGTGATTCTTGTACCGCAACCTTCCGATGATCCTAATGATCCTTTGAACTCGTCTCTTATGAAACGAGATCTTCGGTTCCTTCTATTCGCTTATTGTGGGGTCCTCATCATCGGAGGGTCGGTTGTTCCCCCTCATTGTCGATACCATTGCCGGACTCTTAAGCTAACGTCACCATAGCATTGGTCCTATCTTGTCTTCTTTGGTACCCGAACTTATGGTCCTCTTCAACGTCAGTCTCTCTGATGTTTCACTTCTCACGGGCTACAGTCTCTGTGCGACCGGAGCTGCAGGTATCATCATTTCTGCTGCCACTCGCAAATATGGGAAGCGACCTACTCTACTCTTCTCTGTGGCCTGCGCATTTATTGGAACGGTTTGGGGGGGTGCGGCACATTCCTACAACTCTTTACTGGGCGCCCGTGTTGTCCAAGGTTTCTCTGTCTCCATGTTCGAGTCTATCTTTTTTGCCATTGTTGGCGACATGTATTTTCTCCACGAACGAGGATTTCGCACCTCTATCGTAACAACGGTCGTCTCCGGAATATCTAACCTGCCCGCAGTCCTTGCTGGTAAGATTACTACAGATCTGGGCTGGAGATGGGTTTTCTGGATGCTGAGCATCTTTCTCGGAATTGGTCTTGTTCTGTGCGTATTATTTGGGTGGGAGACGGCCTATAATCGCAGATCCATCTACAACACGGACGTTGCCTCTCAAGATGTGAGTGTTTGCGAATGCTTGTCCTTTTCTCCTTTAGAGTATTCTGGAGTTTATGCTGACGCATTGCTTGAAAAGAACCTCAATGAACTTGAAGCAAAGAGAGTCGCCAAGGTTGACCATATCGAAGGTCGAGTTGACGGTATTTCGAAGGTTGAGACGGCCACCAGTACAACAATTCCGCGTCAATCTTTTTTGACACTGATGAAACCATACTCTGAGACATTCACGGATGAGCCATTGTGGAAGCTGATCATTGCCCCTGTCATGATCTTGCACAACCCTGTGGTCATCTGGGCCATTATGTTGATGGCTTTCCCAACACTCTGGCTTGTGGCCATTAATTTACTCACAGCCCAAATATTCACGGCCCCGCCATTCCTACTGAACACTACAAAACTCGGGTACCTCTCTGCTGGTCCAACTGTCGGTGGTTTTCTGGGCGCGTTGATCGCTGGTCTGGTTTCAGATCCCATGATCAGGCTCTTTTCGCGTCGGAATCAGGGCGTTTACGAGCCTGAGTTCCGACTTTTCCTCATTGTCCCTGCGTTTGTGCTTTCAGCTATCAGTTATTTCCTGTTCGGATACCTGATTGAGCAAGGCAAGAGCCCTGTCGCAATGGCCGCACTTTGGGGCATCGCCACTGCCGCTCTGCAATTCATTATGATGTCGATTGGCACATACTGCGTCGACGCTTATCGGGCAATCAGCGTGGAAATCTTTATCGCAACCATGATTGTCAAGAACTTTCTCCTTTACGGTTTTTCTTGTAAGCTCTTCAAAAGGGTTCTCCCTAGCATTACATGTTTCAGCTAACGCACTGATTAGACTTCATTAACGACTGGATTGCGCGCTGGGGTCCAGCGAAGATGTTTTATTGTATTGCCGGTATCCAACTTGTTTTGTGCCTTTCTACTGTTCCTCTTTACATGTACGGCAAAAGGCTACGATCCTGGTGTCACAAGGCATAGCTACTTGTTAGTTTAGCTTGGTGCATAGAGGCATCTCATCAATCAGGCTTAAAGTGCGAATAATAATTATTCATCCCAGTGTAGTGTGCAAATGACAGACAGTTAAGTAGTTGCATATTAATACAGACGAAATTCAACCACGATCTTTAGTGATTGCAGAAGCAGGAGGTGTTACGGATGCTCTATTCATACTTAATATATGAAGACCAGCCGACATTAGCGTTTAAGTGCTAATCGCAAAATAATATGGACGTGGGCACAAGTTCCCATAGCTACAAACCTGCGGATTTGTTGGATCTAGCTAGTTAGAACGTTGCAGGAGAAAACGGAGAGTAAATTGCCAGGGCGCATAATGAGCACTTCCTAAGGCCTGGATGTTGCTTGGTGACATCATATCTATATTGTTCATGGTAGGGATGTAGGCATCAACGTGTGAAGTATCAAACTTCTTGTTAGATTGACCCTCGGAAGACGGAATAAGAACCGGATAATCACAATCCTCTGATAGATCAATATCCTGATCTTAGTCATGGAAACTGTGAGATAATTGGAAACCCCTTCACAGGAGAAGGGGCTGCGGGGATCTCAAGGATCGACACAATTATTTGACCCAATTGAACACTAGTACCTTAGTTGAATTGATTGTACCAGATCCAACACTTATTTCAATCGTCTAACCAAAAATGGTAAAAGCATCTACCCCACACACATACCCGAGGAAGGCTGTCTAACTCCCCCACTTTGGTAGGTGGGACGACTGGAGGTGTAACTACCTGACCAACCTGGTGAAATGGATTGAATCGATCGCTTGTGGCCAAGGGCTGGACAACCATGCCTGTCTGCGACGATTTACACGTCAGTACACCATCTGAAGAAACTTGCTGGGCTTATTGGCTACCCAACAGATGGAAAAGATGCGGATTGACTTGGCCATGCGTTAGCGCACCTTCCCCACCTCAGAGTAAATACAATCTAGCAACAATTATGCGGGACTTGCATGCCTCAATTTGGAAGTTTAGGGGCAACTTGAGCATTGGCACAATGCTACTCTTGATAAATTGTCCAGCTTCGAGCAAGAGGCTGAGGATACCGAATCGGATGAACCCTAGGGCACACTACATGAACGCCACGCGCGACTCTTTTTCTCCATTGCAGCCACATCGGATTTCTTCCCACCCTGGTTTGTTGACACGATTTATTCACTGTCATCATAGATGGGCCAATATCGCAATGGCGCTATTGAACAAAGTGGCTGATGAAGAGTTGGCGACCTTGAAGGGAAAGACGATCATTATCACTGGAGGAGGAAGTGGCATTGGCAAGGCAGCTGCAAGCCTTGCCTATGGTTCGTATTTCCACATTCAATGAATATTTCACTTCCATCCCTATCTTCACCATCATGATGAAGGAAATTAATGCTAAAGTTATTGGTTCCCTTCAACAGCTGCTGGCGCCAACATTGCTATCGCCGATTTGAGTGGTGATGTAGAGGCATCACTGTCTCAAGAGTTCCCCGAGTTAGTTCTATCCTTTTCCTGGTTTGATGTCGTGGTAGGCTGGGATCATTGCCAGACTACACTTCTCAGTAGAGCGCATTCTAGGGCTTCAATATGATGGTTCAAAAACTAACATGTTTCAGGCGTATGATCTTTGTCAAAGCGGATGTCTCTAAATGGTCTGAGGTTTTGAACGTTTTTAAGAAAACATGGGATCGTTTTGGAGCCATTGAAGTTGTGCTTTCAAATGCTGGTACCCATGCTTTCGAGACTCTTCAGGACGAGACGCTGGATGACGACGAGGACCCAACAGCTCCAAGTCTGAAAAGCTTCGAAGTGAACTTACACTCCGCAGCGTACTGTACCAAGGCCGCGGTTCATTTCTTCAAAAAGCAGCCGCAAAAGAAGTGTCAATTAATCTTTACTGGTTCAGCAGCGAGGTCAGTATCTTGATAAACTAGTAACTTCGAAGACACTACATGCTCACAGTTCTCAGTTTAATCGACACGCCTCCGCTAACCCTTTACTGTGCCGGTAAGGCTGGAGTACTTGGTCTCATGAGAGGAATGAGACTAAGTCTTCCGTCTGATAACATATCAGTCAACATGGTTGCGCCTTGGATGACAGGTTCGTGGTTCCACGAGAAAAAGAGAGCTGCAGTGCTTCAGTTGCTGCCTAACATTTATTACAGTTAATTAACGAATTGTAGTAACCCCCGCGATGCCCGATTGGATCAAGGAGAAATGGGGTGAGTTGCCCACAAATGATAGCGTCGGAGTGGCAAAGGCACTTCTGCTGCCGGCTCTTCGGACCGATACCAACGGCAAGACTTTGTGGGTCGCCGGTAACGATATTGTGGAGATAGAGGATGCTCTTCATGACGCTCAGCCACAATGGCTTGGAGCTAGGCTGTCGGCAGATGTTGACGAGGGTCAGTTGCGCCTGGGTATCGGCGCCTAGAACAGGTGGTCTCCATCACAAAATGTCATATATATTCTATTGTCTCGTAGAAAATAATCAGCATTTGTGATAAGCCTTGAGGCCCATGTTCAAAAGTACGCTATAAACTAACCAACAATCAGTTCAATGCTATGAACTTTCAACGCAGTTCGAAATGTCATTCAGGAAGCCTCTGAACAGTAGCAAACAAATAGTCTGGGTCTGGTCCGCAAAAAGTCTGTTACAGCATGATGACCTAGGTAAAGAGAGCGATTAACCTTGCCTTAAATACCCCCATTAGCTCGTACACTTTAGGTGCCAATCCCTGCCACCTTTCCAGATTCACCCAACGCACAATGCAACCTGAGTTTAGACGAGGGAAAATGTACTCTTTTGGCACCAAGGGCCATACTGGCTCGCTGCCAGCGTCCTAGGCAATGCAATAATAGTAGCGACATTTGAGTCAGAGCCATTTGTCTCACATGGCTAACCGTAGCGGGGATACATCATAATCGCCCAGCTATCAGCACAGCCTTAATTATTTTGTTTCATTCTTTGATGAACACGACTAATCGATATATGATCATACAAGCGCAGCATTTGGATTGCTAATTTCTTCCTTAGTCGTGTTGAGGTTTTGACCCCGAATAACCGGTTTACGATTCCCAGTCTAGTAACTTGATAAATTTGCAGAAGGCGTTGGGTACGGAGATACTAACGTGGGCTTACATTCACATCACGTGACACTTTGCGGCCAGCACCACTACCCTACAGCCGCTTTTGTGTTGGTGATTGTGATTGTTTTCGTTTATTACGCTTTTCGTCATGGATATTATTTGCAAGATATATTAAATACTCTCCGAAAATATTTGCTAGTTTACGCTTACGTTTACTATCAAAGTTAAAACTTCAGTATGAGCTGTCGGTAGGCGAAAACAATTCTTTGTGCATTTCAATAGTATAAAAAATTCAAAAGCTGGTATTCTCCGAATGCTCCCGTCAACCTAAACACTGCTAGGGATTTCAAACATGTCCTCTACCTGTTCATTCATCATAGTTGCCGTTTTATGATGAATTTCAGGATCATCGTTAAGTGCCTTGAAAAAGCCTTCTCGAGCGGCGACAATCTTCGGATCGATAGAGTGCAATCGAAGCTTAAAGTCAGTGGATGCCTTATCCGTGTAGTTGACCCAGGCAGCTCGCCGCACACTCTCATAGCGACTGAGTAGCGTATCCGGCTTCTCGCTCAGGGTGAGAATCCTGATCAGGCAGTTTCCCAGCGCAGCAGCGTCTAGAAATCCTGTGGTGAGCCCCAGCCCGCCGATGGGATTATTCGACTGGGGCTGTTAGCATGGCCTTCATCATCTGGGGATAGCTCTGTCTTACGTGTGCTGCATCGCCCGCAAGAACAACTCGTCCAACCTTCCAAGTCCTCGCAACCCTTTGGTGGGCCCAGTACGGGTTGGCACTAACCAACTCGTACTCGAGGGGCCGTGGACCAGGGAGAAGTCGCTCATACTTCTCCTTTACGTGCTCCATTAGATCCGACATGGGGATGTCTGTCCGCATTCCGAAGGCAACACGCCACGGGTCATCACCAGAGCCTGTTCTGGCAATCACTGCCCAATCCTCCTCATCAACGATCATGTTGGCGGTTGTGAATCCATACTTCTCAAAGTCGTACCTGACATTGGATGCCACGAAGCGGAAGTCATTCCACGTGAAGCCCTCAAAGGGAATGCAGAGAGCACGGCGCACTGAACTACCCGCTCCGTCTGCGCCAACTAGATAGTCGCAGGTGAAGAACTTCTCTCCTGTTGGGCCTGCGGCTACGATCTCAATGGGCTTTGTCTCGCCTGGTTGTTTGAGCCCGACAAACCGATGCTGCCACATGACGCGAAACGACTTTTGAGCTTCACAGTGCTTGAGAATCAGCTCACCCACAGCTTGTTGGCCAAGATGAATGCCGGCGAAGTCGTACTTGACCGCCCCTTTGGGGATCGCAGCCATCATGAGAGCGCCGAGTACCTCACCACCTTTCGCATTGGGTTTCCGAAAGCTAATGCCTTCTCGATTTGTGTGACCTGCCATGACCAGGTCATCGACGAGGCCGACTTTTTCCATTTCGTTCAGGACGATAGGCATATATCTTTTCATCTCTGACGATTAGTGAATAGTTTAAGGCTTAGTTTTAGAAATTCCCCTCTCACGAGTCTGACTTACGTCGTTGCCCTGGGGCTTTTGAGTACATGCGGCTCGCTGTCAATCACAATGACATCGATTCCTTTCTGGGCCGATTTCAGCGCCAGAAACAGGCCTACAGGCCCTGCACCAACAATAAGTACTGAGGCATGCTCATATTCAATCTTGTCCTGGGGCGGAACGTCTGTCATGGTAATATGATGCTGGAGTGCAATGATGTTTACTAAACAGATGGCAGTCGATTCAAATTTGAGGCGCCATATTACATTAAATAGACCAGGCCATAATATTCTCCCGAATAATTGCGCAACCGCGTTGAGCCGAGGATGATGGTTCATGACGGTAAGCATAGCGCAGGCGCTGAGTCTGGCCCCCCCTCCACTTCCCCCACACTTCCCAGAAGAGGAAGCTTTAACGCCCGACCACAATCAAGCGTCACCCAAACCGGCACAACTCACCACGCGAATTTCCCGACATCCATGCAGTTTTGTTTTGAGCTCAGAATAGTAAGGAACTCCGGGCTACGGCAAGGCTGCTTTAGATAAGCACAGCGCCGAGATTGTTGGTCTTGAGCAAGAAAATCATATCATAAAAGGTCAATTTGGGCCTTTTCGACTGGTTAAAACTCCTGAACAACGTTTTGTGAATATTGAGAATGTCTACGGGACATGGCAACGGCTATGGAAGCTCGGTTCGAAGTTTGTGGATAAAATTGAAGTTTAGGAACTAAAGCACAAGGATTCGTTATTGAGTTTCCGCTAAAGTTGGACTATATCCCTGACCATTGATGCTGTCGTGCGGTCGCCATGTTGAGGGTGTTCGTGATCAAACTAGGTGCCGCTTGAGTTGAGGGTTGAGTGGGGTCAAACGCTAGGTGTGCTACTCATTCTTCACAGTCTATTCTCAACATATCACCGTACTACCTTTCATGAAATATGAGGTGTTGAGCGCCGCCTTTAACAGAGATGAAAGCGGCTGAGTGTGCCTAGACCATAATGATAAAACTTGAACATGAAACGGCTACCGCAGTAAGTCCTCGGGTGATGTAGGTTTTGTGTAGCAACAAGCTTGAGAATACAACAACATAAAGGTTTAGGTTAGTAAATACATTGCTGCAAATATGCGAGGCTGGCGAGACATTCTTAACCGCCATTTGCATGCAAATAAACCTCGCGGCGAGCAGAATTGTAAGTCATGTATTTCTAGCAGACACCCGGTATAACAAATTAATATGTCTAGGAAAATGCTCCAGTGAATTACGAACATAGATCGACCTAAATAAAGAGATATGTAGAGCAGAAGCTCCCCATAGTATTCTATTTGTAGTTCCTATGGGCCTCCGAGATCCTAAGGAGCTCAACTGTCCGATCTCTGGGCAGCAAATCCTTGAGAAAATGGTTTGTGACTAAATTTCGATGGAAGACCGTGCTCAAGTAGGTAAAACGCTCTCGGGCCTACAAAGAACTTTACTTTGAAGAAATGCTCTGGATCTCCGTGGTGATCATAATGAACGTGGCTTAGGATGATGATATCGATGTCAGAGGCATATATCTTCTCTTGTCGAAGGGCGCCTACTACGCCAAGCCTGACCGCGTCCAGCGCTCAGCTCTGTAAATGTTGTTGTTGCGACTCACTGTAGTTTGTGACTGATAACCGGAGGCTGAGGTCAAACATGATAGGATGCGGTTTACTGTTTGGCACCGGATGGATTATGTGAAAGGCCAAAGACGGGACCGTATGGTAGGCATTCTGGTCGGCTGGCTTGGTAAAAATCGCTGTGAAAATGTGACCTTCTCTCCCGGAATGGGTACAACTGCGATGTACACCTGCTCGTCCGACGCGACTGGTACAATTTTGGACTCGGCTTCCGACCCTGGCGCGAGAAGCAAGTGCTTTGCGAATGAAGCGGGTTTGTTCCAAAGTTGTGGTGGATAATTTCTAGAGTGTGCGACAGATGACAAAAAGCTGATTTAGACTACTAAGACCAAGCGATGGTTGAGAGAAATAGGAAATAGTCTCTCCCCTCCCTCCACCACCCCAAGCTGGGAGTGCCAAGGCCCCACGGGCGCTAACGAGCAGGCGTGGGGTGGCGAACGATCCTCGATGTGAATTCTACTTATGAGTGGCTGAGGGCTCATACTGGATTTCACTCGTCGGCATTCACTCAATTAATGCTTACGGTTCTATTCAAAATTAAAACGATGACATCTAAGAAGCTCACGCCCGAATACGTCCAGAACGCCTTCCACTGGGCGGAGACGCAACAGGATGGAGCTATTCCCTCCTTTGCCACCCGTTCGAACGACCCCTACAAGTACCAGGCGGGCTTCGGTAATTCATTTGAGTCTGAGGCTGTGCAGGGAGTTCTCCCAAAGGGTCAGAACAGCCCACGAAACGTGCGTTCTGGGCTGTACGCCGAGCAGATCACGGGCGGTGCCTTTGTGGCTCCTCGAGCCGTCAACAAGAGGGCTTGGCTGTATCGGTCGCGGCCTGCAGTTGCTCACCAAGGATTCGTGAGTCAGCCTCATAGTGGTTTGTCGATTCGAATAAGTTACTGACTCGGAGGTTCTGCCTGACCAGATTAACCTGCCTGATAACCCCGATACTGAGTCCGCCTTCCTGCCGCTCAACCCGCGTGTCCACGTATCTCCTACTCAGCTGGCCTGGAGACCACATGCTATTCCCGATGCTGAGAAAGTCGATTTCATCGCCGGATTGAAGAGTGTCGCTGGATCGGGTCATCCCTCCCTGCGCGAGGGCTTGGCAACCCACATTTACCTGTGCAATGCGAGCATGGAGAAGAATGCATTCGTCAACTCGGATGGAGACTTTCTCATTGTTCCCCAGCAGGGTGCCCTAGACATCCAGACCGAGTTCGGTCACCTCTATGTCCAACCTGGCGAGATCACTGTCATTCAGCGCGGTCTCCGTTTCAAGGTCAATGTGGAGGGTCCTACGCGGGGCTACATCCTGGAGATCTGGGGCTCCTCGTGGGAGCTGCCAGAAATGGGTCCTCTTGGAGGCAGCAGTGGCATGGCAAGCCCGCGTGACTTCTTGTTCCCAGTCGCGGCTTACCAGGTCACGGAAAACGACCCTTGGGATGTTACCTACAAACTGAGCGGAAAGTACTTCAAGAGCACCCAACGTCACTGTCCTTTTGACGTTGTTGCATGGCACGGGAATTATATCCCCTACAAGTACGACCTCACCAAGTTCGCAAACGTTGGCTCTATTTCAGTGGATCACATTGACCCTTCCATATTTTGCGTCCTGACGGCCAAGTCTCGCGATCCGACCGCACCTTTGGCTGATTTTCTCATTTTCTCGCCGCGATGGGATGTCTCCTCGCACACATACCGACCACCTTTCTACCACCGAAACTGTGCTTCAGAGCTTATGGGTTTGATTTATGGAGAGTATGGGGGCCGCTCTGATGAGTTCCGGCCAGGAAGTATCTCATACGAGTCTGGCTTTGTCCCTCATGGCGTAGCGTACGACGAGTTCGCCGCAGCATCCAAGGAAGATCCACCTATCATGAAAATCTCAATGGGTTCTATTGCTTTCATGTTTGAGAGTAGTCGTGCTTTTAGTATCACAGACTGGGCCTGGAACAGCAAGGAGAAACATGAACACGATCCGAAAATGTGGGACGACTTGATTGATAACTTCTCGAAATTCAAGGTTGAAGTGGAGGCGTACAAGAATGGTGCTTGAGAGCAATATGAAAGGTCGGTGACTAACTAGCGCTTTGAATAGATAGAGTGTTTACTCGTCATTGGGACTTTAGTCAACCTAGCTTTGATACATATACAACGATTCACTAAAGCTAAATATGACACAATAAATCGGTAACCTCTTGAAGGTATTCTAAACTTGCCGCAATAACACATTATCCATAAATCTCGTCATATGACACATGAATGCGAGACTGTTTTCCTAGTTGTCTCTCTCGACCACTTGGCTGAGGAGTGGTTAGGGTCAAACCTACGGATGGCTTGCTTTTCTCACTAGTTTAGGAACATGGATGACAATGTTAATCAGACACACTTCTCTAAAATATTTTGATATTCTCTTGTTGATTCATCAGATAATTCTAAGATGCAAAAGGATGGTTGAAGCGAGTAATGATATGGAATTACCCTTACTCGGGGCAACTGTGGAATCACATAATGGACCATTGATATTTATGCATATCTAAATTTCCATGTTAAATGTATATGAAATATCTCAGTTCAGTAATAGAACACATAGTTTAGTTCGGCTACTCGAAGAATCATAAAGAACGAGCCTGAGAGCATCCTAATACCTAGTATTCACAGCCTCTTCGCAGTCGCGGCGGATCAGGTCAGCATGAGCCTGACTTCTCACGACCACTTTAACATCGAAGGGAGCCGCATTCTTAGTGATCTGTGGAATCGCCATGGTGTCGATGGGCTTCCCGGGAATCTGCTTGAAGTCGAAACAGTAGAGGATGCGCGCGATAGCGATCCACACGTTCATCTCTCCCACTTTCCATCCGACACAGACTCGGCGTCCTATCGGTTCATAATTATCAGTGGTACTCTCGCAGAATCGTCAGAAAAGCAGCATTCGATCTCGCTTACCTGGTCCGAAAGCCCAGTGTCCTTTCAAGGCATTCTCTTCCTCCCCATCAAGGAACCGTTCAGGCCAGAATCGTTCCGGGTCCTCATACTCCTTAGGGTCCAGTGCAATAGCCCACGCGTTCCAGGTGAAAACAGTGCCCGCGGGAAACTTGTAGCCTTCGTATTCGTCATCCTTAGTCAACATGGTCGGGGCTCCAATTTCGGCGATGTTGGGACGCCACCGAAAGCCTTCCTTGACGACCGCGGAGATGTACTTCAACTTAGGGCGGTCCTCCCATTGCGGCAGCCTTTCTGCATTATGTCCACACACTGCGTCTAGCTCTGCGCGCGCCCTTGAAACCCAATCAGGGTATGTTGCGGCACCGGCGATGATCTGACCAATTGTTACCCTGGAGGTGTCACTTCCTGCTTCCATTAGAGTGCCGAAAACGAAGAGCTTCTGGATTTCATCCATTTTCTTGACCTCTTCGGTCTCAAGAAAGTCTGTGGCAAAACAGCGACGCTGAGTACCTTCCTTCTTCTTTCTCTCGAGTCGTTCGACTTCGCGCTGATAGACCCTGTTGTGACATATGTTTAGTAAAACTTCAGCCCTGACTGTGTGAGACTTAGTATTAAGAAGTTGACGCCCAACTTACTTGACTGTCTTTTCGAAGATGACTTCGCCGCGTGGACGCCACCACTGTAGCACCTTTGGGAGTTTCTCGAGCACAGGAAACCCATCTACTAGGTTTGCACCAGGTTGTTGGTTCTCCAAGAATAGCTCGACGGTCTCGAATAGCTCAACGACGTCTGGGTCGTCCAACAAAGACCGTCTACCGAAGACAACACTCATAATGACCGAGTTTGCGTATCGACCGTTTGCGACCCACCATTTATCAGGGGTTTCCAAGTAGTCCCAGATCAGGTTCTTGGACTCAAGGTCTTGGAAGGGCATGAAAACATCCACAGCCCTGGCACTGAGAATTTGATGCATGATCTTCCTCAGCACCCTCCACCGCTGGGTATAGGGCATCAGGACGATACGCGAGTCTCTCGACATGATGCTTTGAGTCATAGGGAAAGGGGGTCGGGAGCTGTAGAGGGCTGCACGGCGCTCTAGGAGATCGGTGACAACTCGGGAGGAGTTGAGAAAAACCCACGTGCTCCCTCCAAACTTGCAAGTGAACCTAGGAGTTAGGCATCAGTATAATCCACTTCACTTTCCATGTTCCAGAACATTGCTACTACAAGAGACAATACTGTTTGAAAATAAAGGAGCGAGGATATACTTGGAAGGGGCGGACTCAGAACAAACATTTCTCCATATTTTTCGGCCAGATCCTTGGCCCAAGGACCTTGTTGTGCAGCAGGAACCTGAAAGGTATTTCCAAAAAATGGTAGGCCAGGCACCTGGGGCGGCAGTCTATACTTCTCTTTCTGTAGTGAACATTTTAGAAGCCATCCGCCAATGATGACGAGTATCGCCGTTGAAACTGCGAGGAGAAGGAGTTGCCGGTGTTCAGTCATTTTGTTTGATCGACCATGACGCAACAAATTGAGTCTGAGTTTGAGAAGTCAGTAGCGAGCCAGCCTTTCTGAAAGTTACGGACTGTGTATAAGTCTGTGCACATTGAAGATGTGGGGATTGGGGCGAAGCTTGATTTCTGGCTGTCTTTCCTTTCCATTCTGACAGGGACAGACATCATGCGCTGTCCTCTTCCAGCCAGTCGTTAGCGTTCTGCGATAATGCCCGGGTATGGCTAGTGCAGACATCATTGCTTTGGGTCGATGTTAGGCGACGATGCGACAACGAGGTTCTTCTTGTTATTGTTCTTGTGGGGGTGGGGTAAGAATGAATGTCTGCATGCGGCTAGCATTGTGGAGGCAGACCATTTCCCGTTTCCCTGTGGTCACTTCGACTGGTGGCGTACCTTGCTTTCCAGATTGGGAATACGGTTCCGGACATTGTGACGATTCCCTTATCCAGTATCGGTATTTTATTGGCACCGAGAGGATCAAGGGGAGAATAATTCAGTAAGCCATTGTAGGCAAATGTGTTTCTACCAGGGAATCATCCTCGGCTCCTTAAACTCGAAAATGCTTCTGATCTAGCCACTTAGGCGAAAGATAGTGTGCAATCAACCTTCCCTTGTTTCTCCAAGTCGTGTCCATCTGCTGAGAGCTAGATGATGGCCTTGAGTAAGGTAAGTAAATGGTCCGCAGCTTAGGGGTCTATCTGATTAGATGGTTCCCTTCTCCGCCAGTAACTTAGGTAACCGAGAACCTTGGAGCTCACGAGCCCCTGTACCGATCACGGTTACGAGTGAACCCAAGTGATTGCGTCTTGCCCCAGTGTGGACCCTGCGGTAGCGCAAACGGCCTTGCAATCACGACAACCCCCAATTTCAACCCAGTCGATACCGAAGACGCAATACAGCTGGAATAATACGATCAGTTTGTTGATGCCTGCCCAAGCCCAAGTAGCAGCAGTCGGGCAGCGCCTCCATCCCGAGTAAGAATGCGTTTCAGCAACGAGGCTTCCAGTCACTGTCCCTCATTAGCACCGCCGCCCAGACCGATTGACCGAGATGATGATGTCAGAAGGAATGGATATATCTACTATAGCTTTCGGGGCCACCTTTTCCTTTAGGATCCGTGTTTTGGATATATAACTGGAATCGGGACCATTCCATCCCTATGATCTTGATCTTTCTACTACCCCTAAATATATATCTCTATAAACGACAGTCTGTAAGATGATCATCTAGATATAAACAAGAGCTTCTATCGTCCCTAATTGCATCCTTCATCCAGTCTGTCTGATAGATGGTATGGCTGATATGTCGGTTTCGTCAGAGCTGGCTGCGACCAACTTTGTGAGGGCCATCAGTTTTTCATCACTCATTCATCCCACCCACGAGTTACGTCAAATGGGACTATCGACCACTTATCAAGTGCTCATAGATGGGCTTTTTATCGACCTTGCTGGTGCTCAAGGTTTTATCGCTCAAGCCTGCGAGACAATGAGTGTTTCTGTCCGCAGCCTTCAATCTATGTGTGTAACTATCCCTATGATGAATCATTAAACAAGATAGCAGATGAGCTAAGGTATTAGCGCAGAACTGACCTGTACTTTGATAACATGGCGACTTTTTCGTTCTTTCACAAGGCGCCCTTTGCGCACAAAATCCAAGAGATTAAGATATGAGCCCCCTTACTGCCATCCTCGCATCCATGGATTTTGTTTCGGCTCGATTCCAAGCCCCATCGACTGAGATAGAGACCCGTGATGGGTCCGTCGACATCCCATCCTCTGATAAGGTCCATCGAATAGCCCTCCAATGCCACCTTGCAATTCAAGCACTCGTAGACATTGCCACTAGCAACAAACTTCTTGATGCACTACACGTTTTAGTATGTGATCTTCCTTCAAAGGAAGAAAGTCACCTCATAATCACGGTTAACCGCACAGTTACCTGCAACAAATGCATCGTGGAGCGGTTGACAGTGCTTATTCTTATTGTCTTCAAAAACAGTTGAAAGTTCACTAGGATGCCTAAGTTATCAGGCAGTAGTAGGAGCAGCCATGCCGAGGTGCTCGGTATCACTCGGTAGGTTGACTAAGTCAGGGTCTAAGGGCGTTCCAATGAGGTATGGTGTATTCGTGCTAAGAAATCAAACTTGACTCTATACCTATGTACAAACTCAGTCCTGAGTCTCATCGGACAGTCCAACGCCCACTATACTGCCCATCAATATTGAGGCGACCCAAGGAGCTAGCGTCCCAATTGTTCGCTTCGAAGGATATTTTCTCGTTGCCCACGTAAAAGTTTTCAATCACAAGGCCTAAGTTGTCGGGCGAGTTGTCACCAAGGGCAATAGCTTGCCCTCCATTGTCCGCATCCGTGAAAACGCGAAACGTGCTCGTACCTATTTCAAGCGGCTGTGGGGATAACATTTCCACCCAAATGTTGGAGAAAGTCATCTCGTCTATGTTTTGAAGAGGGTTGATGCCCAAAAGGGCGGGGCAAATGCCCTCACAACGCCAGTTAGTGAACGTAAAGTTTGATAACTGTTTGGTGATATCGGCGACAGATGTTGATGTCTCATTTTCGTAGCTTGCTGCAGATGCGACGAGGGCCCGGGGCCAAGGAACTGTCTGAGAGATGTAACGAGTGTGAATGACGTCGACTGCATCCACAGTCACATTACCAGTATCTCTCTGATACCATCCGAATTGGACCATGGGACCATTATTCGTCTTCCAGATGATCATTTTCTCGCACAAAACATCGCTGTAGTATGTTTTGATGGCATCATCCCCAACATGGTAGAATATGTTCCGAACATATGATCCTGGGTACATTTGGAAGCCATCTGTTTGTCCAAAGAAAGCTCCAACTTGCTTACAGTCCGATGCATCAACAGAGAAGGACTCAAGGTCAGCGCCGTAAAAGTCCATGCTGTTGAAAGGGGGTGCGTTCGTGGTCAGCCCATGTATGGTCCACCGGGTGCCAGCAGCGGAGTAACCTCGCCACATTTTGAGAGAGCTGTCATCAGACTTGATGTTCTGGTAACCCTCAGCGGTGTTGGCCTGGTAAACATACTGCTCACCCGAGAGGACACCGAAACCGGTTGCTCGGAGATCGAGAGACTGGCTTTCATATTGGATGGCGCCCTTGACATATGCCCCAGGAGCGATGTGAACCCAGTTTACCGAGCTCGCTAGGACAGCATGTGCTGATCCAGTGAGCCAGTATACACCAGGACCGAAATATACCACTGATTCGGTAACTTGATCCAAACCAGTGACGAGACCGGTAGGAACATGGTATGCAGTGGTCAGATCGGGCACGTACTCAGAGTCAGGAAAGGGGCTCATAAATATCATGAGGGCGTTGATCGGTTCTACCCCCACAATCGGCATGGTATCGTCATACGCGGTGACATAATTGGCGCCGCCGGGGTTCTTGTTTTGCACATAATGAGCATTAGATTCCGGTCCAGAAGTTCGATACACCCAAAGGTTGTCATCAAATTCAACAGAGAAGCGGTGTCCATCGTCACTGTAGGGAACGGTAATAAGCAATGCATCGCCACTGAGTTGCATATCGAACTCAAGAGTTGTAGGTCGGACGGTGACGTTGGACGGGTCAACAGAGCCGTTATCGGAACGAGTGATTCTCACGACAGTGTCTGTGCTTCCTAGATACTGAGTCCAGGACATATCTGCCCCAATGTCGGGCTCAATCGATATTTGGTCGTCTTCACTACAGTTCTGACCATCGCAGGTTGAATCCAGGTCACCAGGTGTAAAGATGTTTCCGTTACCGTTTCGAGGGATGCTTTCATACACGAACGAATCGTAAAAGCTTGTCACATCAGACGCGACTGCAATTTGCACTGAGTACATGTGAGACTGGCGGACATTGAAGTTTTGCACCGGAGTTTGCGTGTTGATTTCGCCCGTGTTATGCCACCATGTTTTTAATTCGGATAAATCTGCGGTTTGGTTGATTGCTTTGGACATTGTTAGTTAGCACTGAGAAATGCCAATCTTGTACTAACCGCGTTTCCATTTTGTGGCTGGATGATCTTGGACAGACACTGCGTCCACCAACGAGGCGAGCCCCAGAGCCCCAGCAAATCTTGCCAGATGCATGATCAGCCCGTATGCCTGTAAAAGAAACTAGAAAATAAGGGCCAGACAAGAAAAACCGAAAACCGAACAAGAGAAAGATTGTACCAGACAATGTTTTGTTTAGGTAGCGGACAAATGCGAAGTAAGAATTAGTATCTGAGTTTGAGGCAGGGCAGTACTATATGCGGCTGGCCTCCCAGAATCCAACTTGAAACCCCAGAACCCTGTTCAGGGTGAGTGATCATTTCGTGCAGGGACCATCCACTCCTTAATCTAATGTAAATTGGCTACAGCCCAGATCAGCTGTCGTAGATTATCTAACCCCTCCGTATTTTCGAGGGGTGAGAGTTTATAAACAATAAAAGCCTCACATAGATGCTTCCAATACAACCAGCTTATAGTAAAGTCAAATGATTTATTATTCACAAGCTTCTGCTCAAGTTCAGGATATCTATTTAATCCACGCCACCCCAGACCCACTATGGATTAAGCTGACTGCCATCGTGTGTTCAGCACGCACACAGGCACTTTGCATCCACTCGCCTATTACTAGCGCCTGAATCCTTCATCCTTCATCCTTCATCCTTTACATCGGAACCCAAGCTGAGCCAGACGGTCACCCTCAAACATGGCCCTGCGGGCTCCCACTGTTTCCCACCAAATACGTATAGTTAACCTAGTAATAATTTTAGCGCCAGACCGGACACTAGCGCAAGCCAGTTTCTTGAGAACATGAACAAAGGTACAATGTAAATGCTCTTGAGGAGATATGAAGTACGTATACGTTAATACATTATGTGGCTACTTAGAACATCTTTCTAAGAATCTTATTTCCTGGGATTTGCTATGTAGTTAAGAAGATCAAGTGTTGATCCCTGAAATCTGTGCCAAGCTAACAAAATACAATCAGCCAGCGACGCTAGTGTGTTAGGGATAGCAGGTCTTCCGGGGTAAAATGCCTATTAGGGCATTCTTGGCTGGTGTGTGCCAGTCAGGATGTAAGCCCATTTGAGGTCGGGATATCCTTTCTAGGTCATTCCGGCAGGCATTGAGGTCATTGGATAAGATCAATTAGTCAGTCATTGAGAGCTGCAGGGTAGGATTGCGGGATCGCGGTCAGATTCATCCGGATTCTCAACCTTTTAGCACCGTCATGGTCATCTAACACGATTTTCTAGCACAACGAATTTACGCTCTTTTTGGCCCGTTCTTGCGGCATTGTATTGTGACCCGTTTGATCAGATGATGCCGATTGATGGTATCAGTCAGACTGGTTTATTTTGTTCACTTTGAGAGTCTTTTATTTACGCCTTTACCGACATTGCGGACGCACCGCCATTGTGCCGTTATCACCACAGTCACAACACCTGCTTTGGGTGGGTTGGTTGTTAGGTCTCTGACCGTCTCTGTGCCATACCCCCACACACACTAGTGATTTCACCTTTATCATCGATTTTCAGGGTCTCTTATGGTCCTCCAAGTGGGGATAATATGCATCCGTATTTATGGACATGTAATTAAAATTATTGGGCTTTTGCTGGGTACTAAATCAGACATTTATCGGGACAGGTAACTAGTGAAGAAACAATAATGCTTGAAAGTCGTTGCTTGATTCTCACTGAATTTACGTACTTGATTCATCCTCATGCGCCCACTCTGAAGCGTTCTGTGGCTAATTCATTTCTAGTATTCCCAGTGTCTCATTAATCAATGTATGTCGTATTACTCTAAGATCACCTTCTTCTTGATCAGCCGTAGTCTTGACTGTGGCTGTAGACTATGCGATCGCACAGAGCTACTAAAATTTTATTCTTAGTATTCGCACTTAGAAGGTGCAGTCAGCACCTTGTCACTAATGGAAAGTCCTGGCGTTGTGAGTAGCCTCGACGCAGTCAAACTCCAACTTGCGTCTTTATCGACACCATAGATCAATGCACTGGAGTTGGTCACCTGTGCACCCAACCCTGGAGACATCTAGGTTGCTTTGATGCTCGTACCCTTCATGGAAACGATAAGACAACAGGGTTCAGGGCCAATGACAGCCGGAAGGAAATCAGATCTCACTCACTGTGCGTCTAAACGTGGCTTTTCGGATGAGACGCTGCGCACGCAAACCTTGACAGCCCAGATATGCTTTAACAAAGTGGGAGGGTCAACGCCTAGCTGCGACAGTGGCAGCAGACTTAAATCATTCACTCTTAACGTGTTAAGACCCATTATTGACTGTTGGACTAGCACACTGACATGTCGGAAAATGGTACAAGGCTCGTGATGTAGTCTTAGTTAGAGGGGGTATTAGAAGAGATAAAAATCCCTCACAGGAAAAGAGGGGCTCGAGGCATCCTAGATCAATTCAATTATCAGATTCTGGGTCTATCTCTATTGAACACTAAGACCGATTAATCGCAAGCTCTGTACGTGATCTAATAAAAATCATAAGCTTAGCTTTACACTTTTTCTACGCCCTTGCTATTAGATTCACTGATGATCACTTGTGCTTGAGGCTGAGCCGTGGCAGTGACCGCAGCCGGTCTTAGCTATATTGCCTGCACTGTAGCTTATATTGATCAGGTGGCTAATCTCATTATCTATGCCATGTCTCGGCTAGTTTAGGCATATTAGTAAGTTGAAAATTATTAATATCTTCTAATAGTAATCTCTTCTTAATCAAGCTGAAAGAACTTTGAGAGATATAATATAAGTCTTAATACTATTTACAGTTCTATATATAATATACTGCCTAATATTTTTCATAGCTTACTTCTCAAGATTTTAAGTACCTAATTATTCTAGGTTCCTTTAATAAATTATATAATTATTAATCTTACTTAATTAGTATTTATTATATTATTTTTCTTTATCTTATATCTTATTTTATCCTGTTAAAATATCTAGGACTAAAAGCTCCTTCCCTTTAAGTCCCTAGTAATACTATACTGAATTACGAGTAAGTTATATATAATAGATAATATAGATTTTATTAACTAATAAGGCTTTATCTAGTATAGAAACCTTTCCTAGTTGGTTTCTGAGTAACCTGTAATTATAGCTTATAAGTCTTAATAACTTCTATTAATATCCTAATATAAATATACTAGAAGCTATAGCTAATCCCTGATTATAGAGATAGTTAATAAAATTTAACTACTTAATAAATAAATTAATAATAACTATAATAGGATTAGCTAAATACCTACTAAAATAGAATAATATCCCTTTAATTATCTTAAGTGCCTATTTTCAGAACTAGATATTAGTAAAACTATTAAAAGTCTTCACTAAGAACCCAAAAAAGAAATCTATAGTAATAGCAGATAGAAGATATTATAAAATTTTATCCTCTTCTATTTAATATCTATCTTGATTATAATAGCACTTCTCGTTTTATATATAAAAGAAGTCCAATAGAATCCTTTATATCCTACCTCCGGAGAGCTTAATACTCTCCAGTTTATAGCTAAAGTATATAAGATATTTATTATACTATCTATTATGGAAATACTTCTTTATAGGATTTGATTTTATCTTCTTAAAGGTAATAGAGTCTTATTAGGGTTTCTTATATTAGGAGTTTCACTTATATCTCTAGTCTAATATTTAATGAGCTGGAAATTCTAGGGTATAATATTAAACTTAACTTTAAATTGTCAATCTTATTTTCTAATAGCTAAAATGATTAGACTTCTTAGCTTAATTGTAATTAGTATTAGCCTATTCTTTGTTATTATTATGATCTTTTAATAAGAGTAGTGGGAATAGAGTAATACTATATTACTTGAAGAGGAATTAATTGAGTTATATTTTATCACAGATAGTCTATATATTATAAAGTTTAATCTGTTTTTAGATCTTGGATATCTTAGAATATATAACTTATTTAATACTTTCTTAACTAATAATTATATGACTCTGGATCTAGTCTATAAAGAAATTGAGTTTATTCTATTTCCTAGTTATAATAGTCATACCAGTGATCTATAATATACAAGGTATAGGGTAGATTAAAGGTTATTTTCTAAGGGATAAACTATAGGGTTTATATTAGCAATAATAGTCAGGGTGAACTTATCTTATAAGATTATGTGTGATAATAGTTAATTAGCTTGGTGGTGTAGTGAGTTAAGGTAGTTAAGGTAATTAGGTTATATTAATAGCTAGAAAGCTATATATCTAGGATATGTATATTCTAATTGACTATATATTAGGTAGATTGTAGTATTATAGATCCTGTAATCCGGGATCGCGAGATCCGGATTATAGTGATCTAATTATAGTAATCTAATAGGATTAATTGAAAATTATGAGTATTATAATTCTACTAGTCCTGATTACCTATCTATAATATAGGCCGTGATATAATATCTCCCCTTTATTAATTCTTATTCTTAAGACCTATTAAGAGATTATTCCTAATTTTTATTTATAGATATTAAATTTAAACTTATAATTACTTATAGTATATTAATATAATAAGTAACTATATTTCTAAGCCTATTTTAAAAAAGGTCGAGGAATACTATTTATTTATAAAGAATGTTTTCTTATTAGAAGAGTATACTAATATGCCTTATTCTAATTGTTTTAAACATTTAAGGGTATGTATTATAGTAGCCGGGTTAAGTAGGTATAGTGAGTATATTAGTTATGGCTGTTCTTATAATAATATTAAAATTATTTCTTCTTATAAGTTATTTTTTATGTATTTTTATTCTTCTTATTAATTATAGTAATAAAAATTCTTATTATAGTAGAAAAGAATCTTAAAGTTAAAGAAAAAAGTATTAGTAAAGACTTAATGAAACTATAAGTTAAGATAATAGTGATGTAAACTTATCTTATTACTATTATAAATTGTTTATTAAGGATATATATAATAAAGAAACAGGTAAAGGAGTATTGTGAGTTAGAGTTTTATCAGGGTATTAAAGGTCTGGAGGGTAAGGATAAGTTAATAGAGGAGTTGAATTGCTAGGAAGTATAGATATAATAAGACTTACTTCCTATTATTGAGGGTAGTTTTAATTTTAATTCCCTAGGTCTAAGTGCTTTTAATTTTGATCCTTCTATATTATTATTAAATCTAGTCTTAGTTAAGGGTAGTGAATAGGGTATTTCTTAGTATCTATTCCAATATACTATTCCTATTAGATGTGATTATAATCTTTTATGTAGGAATTTCTTAAGTTTATTTTAGTAATATAAGAGGTACTTGATTAGTTTTTATAAATTCTTTAATTCTATGAATTCTTGTTATTTAACTAGATATATAATCTTATTATTTTCTTGTTTTATATTAAGGATATCTTTAATAATAAATTCTTAATTATTCTTAATTTCTATTTCCTATTTATTATTCTAGTCTGTGACTTTAATTATATCTATTATTAATTCTAAGAATAAAATATAGAAAATTAAATAAAGTTAAATCTTTAGTGGTAAATCTAATTTATAATTATTTATTAAGATTTTTTTAAGAATTTTATAAGGTCTAATAAACTTAAAGTTAAATTTATAACTTGGCTTTATGGTTATGATATTTTTTATTATGAGATAAACTATATCTCTCTCCTAGAAGATTAATACCTACAATCTTTTCTAATTATAATATTTTTTTATCTATTTTCTAATAAAATTCAATTCTATTTATATTTCTTAATATAGTTATTATAGCTAGTTAGTGATAAGGATAGCTTTTACTATAAGAGGTCCTTCTCATAGTATTTAGTAAGTGTCTAGGATAAATCTAAAATTAGTATAAACTAGTATAAGCTTTATTATTTTAATAGTAAAGGTATTATAAACTAGTTATATTATGGGTAACTTCTAGACCTAGTTATTCTATTTATAGTTAATATAATACTATAGGTACTATTTAACTATCTAGTTAAGTTATTTAGTTTGTCTATCTACTTATAGTCTCCAAGTTATTATAAGCTTATAGTTTAATCCTATTTATATTATTAATCCTTACTAGAATTTTAAGGTAAATGTTATTTCTCTATCAGAGATAATTTTATTAGGTAGTCTATAAATACTAATAATATTTCTCAAGAATATATAAGAGAATTATTCTATATTAATTAACTCTTAGTAGGGTAGAAAGTATATAAATTTTATAAGCCTATCTATAATAATAAATATACTGTTATAGAGTACTCTAATTATAGGATTTTCTAATAGTGATAGCTTAGTAATATGATCTATTATTATAGATTCCTAAGGTTATTATACTACTAGAAGAGATTATAGTTCTCTGTAAAGTTTATATTATAGTGATTTTGACTTATTATATAAATTACAATCTTTAATAAATTTCGAGATAATTTTCTTTATTTTCGGAAATAAGAATTAGCTTTATAGTCTTTCTAGGGTTCTGTTAATATCCTAGTATTTATATAGGGGATATTTATAAATTTCCTAGACTAAGTGTTCTTATAGGTATTCTAATACTTATAGCTTATCTATCTTATCTTTATTAAGTAGTTCCTAATTAAATTCCTAGATTTTATTTTCTATAGGATTATTATCTTATACCTAGAAGATAGTATCAAGTAATCTAATTAGCTTCTTAAATTATCCGGATTAATAGTAAATATCTTATTATATGATCTTAAGTGTTTCTTCCTATTATTTATATTCTTCGTAATATTTATATATAAATTCATATACTATGTTATTATTAAACTAGTAATTACTAAATATATAATTCTAGAATTCACTGATTATCTATTTCTTATTATATTTAATATTTATATATATATATTTAAGGAATTATTCTATTATATCCTTGAAGATAACTATTTAATTATTATAGATTAAAAGTCTATTTTGTTTTCTAATTTTATAATTATTCTTTATTTATTTCTTATCTTTAAATATAATTTCTATCTATAATAGTTATTATTACTATTCCTTATTAATTCTAATTAGTAATATTATATTAAGTATATTAGTTTTGTCTAATTCTTTTATAAATTATCCTTCTAGTATATTAGGTTTATCTATTATATTAAGATTTCCTAGTCTATATCCTAGATAGATTAGTATAAAGTCTTTCTTAATTTCTTATATATAGAAATTATAATAAAACTTTTAGTATACTTAATTAAATAATAAGCTATTCTATTAATAGAGATTATTCCTATCTTCCTAGAACTATAATACTAGTTTCTTAGAAATAAATAATCATTCTCTAAGTTATAGGACTCTATTATAATATTCGAAAACTTATAGATATATATTATCTATATCTTTATAGAATGAATATATATTATTAATTTATAATTATTAGTCTTTATTTAGTATTTCTTTGAGTTTATATTATAATTCCTTATATTTCTAGACATAAGTAATATATTATTATTTAAGATATCCTTTAGGTATCTATTTAAGGAGTTGTTTATGTTTCTTGATAATTTTGGTATTAAAGTTAGCTTATTAACTGATAGTATTAGCTTTACTATTTTCCATTTCTTTTTTATGGATAATAATATAATCAAATTCTAAAAGGTATTTTATATAATAGAATTACCTTTTACTAAGCTCTTATATTATTATAAAGTGTGTGATATTCTTATAGTCTATATAGACCTTGATCTTATATTTATTTCCTAAAAAATAATATTAAAATTCTTTAAATAAGTTAATTATAGTAAGGAACTCTTTATTATAGATAGAATAATTTAATTCTATTCTGTGAAGTTTATATAAATAGAAGGTAATTAGGTATAATTTACTATTAATATCTCTTTATCTGATTTAGGATCTTAGACTAAAATTAGAAGAGTCTATCTTAAATTCCACTTCTTTATCTAGGTCAAATATCTATAAGATAGATTCACTAAGAATTATATCCTTAATATTATTAAAAGCCTTCTATACTTTAATATCCCATCTAAAATCCATATTTTTCTTTATAAGTTCTAATAGAATATATTCTCTACTTCTAAAATTTTAAATAAACTTTTAATAATAATTAGTAAAGTCTAAAAAGCTCTATATTTCTTTGATATTTATAGATCTTGGTCAGTCTTTAATAGCTTTAATTTTCTTTCAATTTATATAAATCTTATTTAGACTAATTATATATCCAAGGAAATCTACTTTATATATATAAAACTTACTCTTTACTAGTTCTACTAGTAAGTTTATATCCTATAATTTCTAAAGTACCTTATAGATATATTCTATATAATTTTCTTTATTATTTAAGAAGATTAGAATATTATTAAGGTAATATATAATAAAGATATCTAGATATTCTTAAAGTATATTATTAATTATTTATTAAAACATTATGGGTATATTAATAAGTTTAAATAGTATTATTAAATACTTAAATAAACTAAACTTAATCCTAAATATAATCTTTTATTTATATTCTGGTTTAATTTATATAAGATTATAAGCTCCTTTAAGATTAAGGGTTATAAATTATTTCTTATTATAGAATCTGTCCTTTAACTCATTAATAAATAGTAATAGTATTCGGTCCTTAATAATAATATTATTAAGCTATTAATAATTAATAACTAATTATAGTTTTCCTCCTTTCTTTAATACAAATATAACTGAATAATCTATTAAAGACTTAAATATTTATATAAATCCTTTTTTAAGTATATCTTCCAGGTATTCTCTTAGCATATCTAGCTAGATTTAATTAAGATTATAGATCTTAAAGAACTTAATTAAAGTTCCATCTTTAAGCTCTATCTTATAATCCCATTCTCCGTATTATAATAAACCTATTTCCAGTTCTTCAATAAACAGTTTATCATATATACAATAAATTAGAGGGACATTCACAAATCTATCCTCTATTACCTTCACTTTTATTTTCTTCAAGTCTTTATCCAGTTATATAAACTATAATCTTACTTGAATAATCGTATAGCAAATCATTCTTATATAAGTATTATGATATTTATATTTTATATCTCGGGATAGTGAAATTTCTGTTATATTATCATACAATCTCTTACTAATACTATTATTAGTTAAGATTTTATTATTATTATTTAAATTATAATAGCTAAAGGGATATTATTTAGTATTATTAAACTTTATCTAGCTAATCCTCCAATTTATTATTAGATTTGCTTATACTAGCTATAAATAACCTAAAATAAGATTATAGCTTATATATAAAATAATATTAAAGTTAATTCCTTAATTATGACTATTAACTATAACTTTAAGATAATCGATCTCTCAGTTAACATAATCTTAATTATAGTAGAATACAGTTCCTTTAAGATTACCCATAATATAAGATTCTTCCTTATTCCTCTATACTAACTCCAATTTATTTACTATTCGTAAATAGATATAATTAAATTCTATACTACTATCTATTAGTATAGTAAGCCAGTTTCCCTTAATTTTCACTTATATTTTAAAGTATTATTTCTTTATTATAGTAATATTTATTATAATATCTAGAGCCTTTATCTAGAGATCCACTCCTCTGACTCTACCTATCTATAACTCTCTTATAGAGGACAATTCTAGTTTTTTATCTATAACCGGATCTTCTTATACTAGATTTGATCTTTAATCTATCCTCTAGTATAAATTTAAAAATTAAATCCTTTACTAATTATCTTTCTAAAATAAGTGTAAATTATATTATTTTCTATTTTATATTTTAGGTATTGTCCCTATTAATAGTCTATAGGGAATTCTTCTATATACTCACTAATTAAGAATAGTATAGGTATCTATATTTTATTTTCTTTACATTTAAATATTATTAATTTTATTAGTAGCCCTAGATTAGATCTTAATACTTATAATATCTATCCAGTTTACTTATTTAGGTACTATTAATAGATCTTAACTTTAGTGTGGATTTTATATTCTCTATATTAATAGTTATCTAATTTATAGGATCCTTTAATATATCACTACGGGAAATGTTAAGGTTTATACTTGAAAATTACAAGTCTAAACTTAGGGTATCTATCTATATATTTATAATAATCAGTATCTTCTATGAGGTAAGCTTATAGAATAGGTATTCCTAATATTCTTAGAGGATAATAATTATAATTCTATTTTTCTTTAAGATAGAGGTTATATTATAAATAATAATATAAGATCTATAAAATCTTATTATAATTTTCCGCGTCTGGATATAAACTTAAATTATCTATAAATTCTCTTTTAGGTTCTTTAAAGGTTACTAATACTTCTTCGCGTCCTATTACTTATAAATAAATAGTTTCTTATTTTGTGAGGTCTTATTATTTTCTAATTATTTATTAGTATATATTTCCTTTATTATTCTAATTCCTAATATTATTTTTGTCTATATATGTATTATCTTACTATTATTATTTATTATTTGTGGATAGAAAGTAATTATGTATTTTACTATATTCTCTGATATTATTATTATAGGGGTAAGTTTGTCCTGTAGGGTTATATTATTGTGACTACTAATTCTAGTTCTGTTATGAAGGTTAGTTAATTTTGTCTTTATTTGTAAGGAGTCTTTTCCTATAGGGGTTGTTGTAATCTTTATTATTTAAGTCTGGGTAATTATCTTAGATAGTATAGATTTTATTATCTTTTTTGAATAATATATTCTATGCTTATAAATAATCTGTCTGGGTATTATAATTGTCTAGCTATCTATCCAGAATTGTTTCTTTATATTAAGATAGAGGTGTTTTTCCTTCATAGTGTTATATTATAGTAATAATTATTCCTATAAAAAATTCCTTTAATTCTTCTAGTTTAGATACTGGAATAAACTTATTATCTGGATTAAAGATCTTCTTCTTTATATATATTATTCTAATAATAGTATTATTATTATTATAACCACTTTAAATCATAATAATTATATATATATAAATTATTATTTTCTATTATTAAGTAAAGTTAATTTGTTATCCCTTAAATATTGGGGTGAAGGTTTATTCCTTCTATGATTATCTATAGTCTTGTGAATAATATTCTTTTTTATTATAATTATAACAGATAATATTTTTCTTATCTTAGGGCTTGTGTTATTATTATTATATTATACTAAGCTCTATAGATCTGGCTTAAGTCCTATAAGAGATATTACCTTTATTTCTAGAATTATTTCCTTATTAATTATCCTTTTAAGGTAATACTTTAAGATACTATAGATTCCAAGTAGTACTTTATCCTCTATGCTAGGATTTGGCTTTCTCCTATTATTATTTATACTATCTATTATTAACTTTAATTACTATAATAATATATTCTATAAGGGTCTTAGGATAATTAGCTTTATAAAACTTATCCTTGACTTTTTCCTTAAGTCCTTAATAAAAGATTTCTATAAGGATATTATTATCCTATTCTAGTTTTATAATAACTTATCTAAATATAATAGAATAGGAGATAGTAAAATAGGTTTACTTAATTAAGTAAATTTATATAATTACCTTTCTTTTTTTGTCCTCTATTTTAAATTGTCCCTTAATAGTTTCTTTAAAGTTATCCTATTTAGTAAAGATATTAATTATATCTTGATTCTGGTTTACTTTATTATTCTCGAGGAAGTCTTATATAATTAATAAGAACTATATTTTAGTATTACTAATTAAGAGATTATTAGTATATATAAATTACAATTTCACTAATATTAGGTATTATAAGTAAAAATAGAAATATACCTTTATTCTAGTAAAGAATAATATAATATTATTTAGTATACTATTAAATAATTTAAATTAAGGGGATTTAAGAGTCTCCCCTAGGTTATATTTATATATAGTAAGTAATACAGCCTAGTTAAGCTAATTATTAATCCTATCCTAAAGTGTATATATAAGAGTACGCAGCTAGTATACTTCTACCACTATCTTAATATTACTAGGTAAAGTAAAGTATACTAGTAAAGCGGGAATATGTACTAATATAAATATCATGATAATATATTATTATTTAGTAATAACTATTCTAAATAAGAGCTATTAATATATAATAGTTATACTAATAATCTATAATATATAAGATATAGGGTAAGTTAAAGGCTATTTCCTAAAGGATAAATTATAGGGTTTATATTAGTAATAATAGTTAGGGTAAACTTATCTTATAAGGTTATATATGATAATAATCAATTAGCTTAATAGTATAGTAAGTCAAGGTAATTGAGATAATTAGGTTATATTAATAATTAGAGAGTTATATATCTAGGATATATATATTCTAGTTAACTATATACTAGGTAGATTGCAGTATTGTGGATTCTATAATCCGGGATCGCGAGATCTAGATTATAGCAATCTAATTATAGTAATCTAACAGGATTGATTGAAAATTATAGGTATTATAATTCTGCTAGTTCTGACTACCTGTCCATGATATGGGCCGTGATACTAGTTCTATATTATATAACTAGCTGGTAAATATTAGTTAAATATATGATAAAAGTTTTAATCTATTATTTAGTAGTTATTAACCTGTCACTTTATTAATACTAAACTATCTTTATAGAGACCTTAGGATAGGTTTCTCTTTTACTATTATTATAATAATATTAATAGGGTTTATAATCTATATACTAGGATAAATATAGACTTATTTATAGTTAGATTTATAGAGACTTATTAAATTATAATTAGAGCTCTCTAATATACTATTAATAGAAAAGTGAAAGTAACCTATAATAGCTATTAATTATAATTAGAAATATATTTTAGTTTTATCTAAGTAAATACTTATATTTAAAGATATATTATTATTTAATTATTATAAAGAGTTATTTTATAGTAATTTTAGTATTAATTTAAATCTCTAAGATAAAAAGCTTAAGTTTATAAAGGACCTTTATAATAAAATATATATATTAGAACCTATTCTTTTTAATCTCTATAATTAAATACCTGTACTAATAAGTAGTATTATACTACTAATATAAAATTAAAAACTTAAAAAAGACTTTTAAATTATAATAGAAATCTACCTAATCTAAGCTTGTTAATTAGGCTCTGATATCTAAGTGAATAATAATAAATAACTATTAATATATATATAGCTAGAAATACTATTCCTAGATATTATAGATTTTTTTATAGAAATATTAATTACTAATAATATAATAATAATAACTAATAAGGAGTTAGAAGAGGTAAAGATTATAGTATATAGGGGTGATATTAATAATATATACTTAAAAATAGTATATAATAAAGCTTAAAAAGTCTATTTATATAAAGGATTTTCCAGGCACTTCTTATTTACTATTATACTTATTCTAGTAGATCTATTATTATCTGAGATCTTATTATTATCTTATAATATTTCTACTCTATTTTTAAGTTTAAATTATATAGTTATTAAGTAAATATATTATTAGTATTTATATACTTATAGCTTTAGGGATAGTATTACTATCTCTTTTATATTTATTATCTTATTACTTTATATTCTAATTATCCTATTATATATACTTTTTATTTTCTAATATCTATAATATAGGTCTAGATAGGATAGTATTAACTAGTTTATTATCCTTATACTATAATTTAAGTTTATAAAAGACTTAAAAAATATTAGTGGGGGTATTATAAGCTCTTAAATATGGAAGATAAGAGTATTAGTTAAAGAGAATGAGAATAAAGGGTATTTAGAGATAGTTTTAAGCTCTTCTAGTAATTAAAGCTTAGAAAGAATTAATAATAGATTATATAAGGACTGTAATGTGTAACAGTCATACTAGTAATCTATAATATACAGGGTATAGAATAGGTTAAAAACTGTTTCCTAAAGGATAAACTATAGGGTTTATATTAGTAATAATAGTTAGGGTAAACTTATCTTATAAGATTATATATAATAATAGTCAATTAACTTAATAGTATAATAAGTTAAGATAGTTAAGATAATCAGATTATATTAATAACTAGAGAGCTATATATCTAGGATATATATATTCTAGTTAACTATATACTAAGTGGATTATAATGTTAGGGATCCTGTGATCTAGGATCACGGGATCCGGATTATAATAATCTAATTATAATGATCTAATAGGATTAATTAAAAATTATAAGTATTGTAATTCTACTAGTCCTGACTGTCTATTCCTGATATAGGTTATAATATAATATCTTCTCTCTATTAGTTCTTATTCCCAAGACCTATTAAGAGACTGTTCTTAATTTTTATTTATAAATATCTAATCTAGACCTATAATTACTTATAGTATACTGACATAATAAGTAATTATATCTCTAAGCCTATTTCTAAAAAGATTAAGGAATGCTATTTATTTATAGAGAGTATTTCCTTATTAGGAGAATATATTAATATATCTTATTCTAATTATTTTAAATATTTAAGAGTATGCATTATAGTGGCTAGGTTAAGTAAATATAGTAAATATATTAATTATAACTATTCTTATAATAATATAAAAGTTATTTCTTCTTATAAGTTAGGTTTTTATATATCCTATTTCCTTTATTAACTAAGATAATAAAAACCCTTATTATAATAAAAAAGAAACTTAAAGCCGAAGAAGAGAATACTAATAAAGACTTAATATAGTTATAGGTTAAGATAATAGTAATATAAACTTACTTAACTATAACTATAAGTTATTTATTAAGGATATATATAATAAAAAAGCAAGTAAAGGAATATTATAAGTTAGAGTTTTATTAGGATATTAAAGGTTTAGAGGATAAGGATAAGTTAATAGAGAAGTTAAGTCATTAAGAAGTATAGGTATAATAAGATTTACTTCCTATTATTAAGGGTGGTTTTAATTTTAACTTCCTTAATCTAAATATCTTTAACTTTAATCCTTCTATACTATTATTAAATCCTGTCTTAGTTAAGGGAGATCTTTCTACTAGGGATAGTACTTCTTAATATCTATCCTAATATATAATTCCTATTAGGTATAATTATAATCTTTCACATAGGAATTTCTTAAGTTTATTTTAATAATATAAAAGGTATTTAATTAATTCCTATAAGTTCTTTACTTTTATAAATCCTTATTATTTAACTAAATATATAGTCTTATTATTTTCTTATTTTATATTAAGAATATCTTTAATAATAAATTCTTAGTTATTTTTAACTTTTATTTTCTGTTTATTATTCTAGTCTATGACTTTGATTATATTTACTACTAATTCTAGGAGTGAAATATAGAAAATTGAATAAAGTTAAATCTTCGGTAATAAATCCAATTTATAATTATTTATTAAGATTTTCTCGAGAATTTTATAAAGTCTAATAAATTTGAAGTTAAGTTTATAACTTAGCCTTGTAATTATAATATTTTTTTATTATAAGATAAATTATATCTCCCTCCTAGAAGATTAATACCTATAATCTTTTCTAATTATAGTATTTCTTTATCTATTTTCTAATAAAATTTAATTCTGTCTATATTTCTTTATATAACTATTATAGCTAGTTAGTAATAAGGATAACTTTTACTATAAGAGATCTATCTTATAGTATTTAGTAAGTATTTAGGGTAAATCTAAAATTAATATAAATTAATATAAGCTTTATTATTTTAATAATAGAGGTATTATAAGTGAGTTATACTATAGGTAATTTTTAGATCTAGTTATTTTATTCATAATTAATATAATACTATAAGTATTATTTAACTATCTAATTAAGTTATTCAGTTTATCTATCCACTTATAGTCTCCAAGCTATTATAAGCTTATAATTTAATTTTATTTATATTATTAATCCTTATTAGAATTTTAAGGTAAATATTATTTCTCTATCAGAAATAATTTTATTAGGTAATCTGTGAATATTAATAATATTTCTCAAGAATATATAAGAGAGTTATTCTATATCAATTAACTCTTAGTAGAATAAGAAGTATATAAACTTTATAAGTCTATTTATAATAATAAATATACTATTATAGAGTATTCTGATTATAGGATCTTCTAATAATAATAGCTTAATAATATAATTTATTATTATAGATTCCCAAGGTTATTAAGCTACTAGAAGAGATTATAATTCTCTATAAGATTTATATTATAATGATTTTGACTTATTATATAAATCATAACCTTTAATAAGTTTTAAGATAACTTTCTTTATTTTTGGAAATAAGAATTAGCTTTATAGTCTTTCTAGGATTCTATTAATATCCTAGTATTTATATAGGGAATGTTTATAAATTTCCTAGATTAAGTATTCTTATAGGTATTCTAATACCTATAACTTATCTATCTTATCTTTATTAAGTAATTCTTAATTAAACTCCTAGATTTTATTTTCTATAAGGTTATTATCTTATACCTAGAAAATAATATTAAATTATCTAATTAACTTTTAGGGCTATTCTAGTTAATAGTAAATATCTTATTATATTAACTTAAGTATTTCTTCCTATTATTTACATTCTTTACAGTATTTATATATAAATTCATATACTATATTATTATTGAATTAATAATTACTAAATATATAGTTCTAGAATTCACTAATTATCTATTTTTTATTATATTTAATATTTTTATATATATATTTAAGGAACTGTTCTATTATATCTACAAGGATAACTATTTAATTATTATAGGTTAAAAGTCTATTTTATTCTCCGATTTTACAAGTATTCTTTATCTATTTCTTATTTTTAGTTTTTAATTTTATTTATAATAGTTATTATTATTATTTCTTGTTAATTCTAATTAATAATACTATATTAGGTATATTAGTTTTATTTAATTCTTTTATAAGTTATTCTTCTAGTATATTAGGTTTATTTATTATATTAAGATTTCCTAGTCTATACCCTAGGTAAATTAATATAAAGTCTTTCTTAATTTCTTATATATAGAAATTATAATAAAATCTTTAATATACTTAACTAGATAATAAGCTATTTTATTAATAGAGATTATTCTTATCTTCCTAGAATTATAATATTAGTTTTTAGGGATAAATAATTATTCTCTAAGCTATAAGATTCTATTATAATATTTAAAAACTCACGAATATATATTATCTATATCCTTATAGAATAAGTATATATTATTAATCTATAATTACTAGTTTTTATTTAGTATTTCTTCGAGCTTATATTATAATTCTTTATATTTCTAGATATATATAATATATTACTATTTAAAATATCCTTTAAGTATTTATTTAAAGAGTTATTTATTCTCCTTAATAATTTCTATATTAAAATTAGCTTATTAGCTAATAGTATTAACTCTACTATTTTCTATTTTTTTTATGGATAATAATATAGTTAAATTCTAATAGGTATTCTATATAATAGAATTATCTTCCACTAAGTTTTTATATTATAGTAAAATATATAATATTCTTATAATCTATATAGATCTTAATTTTATACTTACTTTCTAAGAGATAATATTAGAATTCTTTAAATAAATTAACTATAATAAGAAATTCTTTATTATAAATAGAGTAATTTAACTCTACTCTGTGAAATTTATATAAATAGAAGGCAATTAGATATAATTTGCCATTAATATCTCTTTATCTAATTTAAGATCCTAGACTAAAATTAGAAGAGTCTATCTTAAATTCCACTTCTTTATCTAAATTAAATATTTATAAGATAGGTTTACTAAGGATTATATTCTTAATATTATTAAAAGCCTTCTATATTTTAGTATTCTATCTAAAATCTATATTCTTTTTTATAAATTCAGATAGAGTATATCCCCTACTTCCGAAGTTCTAGATAAACTTTCAATAATAATTAATAAAGTCTAAGAAATTCTATATTTCTTTAATATTTATAGGTCTTGGTCAATCTTTAATAGTTTTAATTTTCTTTTAATTTATATAGATTTTATTTAGACTAATTATATATCTAAGGAAGTCTACTTTATATATATAAAACTTATTCTTTACTAATTCTATTAGTAGGTTTATATTCTATAGTTTTTAAAATATCTTATAGATATATTCTATATAGTCTTCTTTATTATCTAAGAAGATTAAAATATTATTAAGATAGTATATAATAAAGATATCTAGATATTCTTAAAGTATATTATTAATTATTTATTAAAATATTATAGGTATATTAGTAAATCTAAATAATATTACTAGATACTCAAACAGATTAAACTTAATTCTGAACACAGTCTTCTATTCATATCCTGGTTTAATTTATATAAGATTATAAGCTCCTTTGAGATTAAGGACTATAAATCACTTTTTACTATAAAATCAGTCCTTTAATTTGTTAATAAATAACAATAATATTCAGTTCTTAATAGTAATATTATTAAGCTATTAGTAATTAATAATAAGTTATAGCTTTCCTCCTTTCTTTAATATAAATATAATTAGATAATCTACTAAAGACTTAAATATCTATATAAATTCCTTTTTTAATATATCTTCTAAGTATTCTCTTAGTATATCTAGCTAGACTTAATTAAGATTATAGATCTTGAAGAACTTAATTAAAGTTCTATCCTTAAATTCTATCTTATAATCCTATTCTCTGTATTATAATAAATCTATTTCTAGTTCTTTAATAAATAACTTATTATATATATAATAAACTAGAAAGATATTTATAAGTCTATTCTCTATTATCTTTACTTTTATTTCCTTTAAGTCTTTATCTAATTATATAAATTATAATCTTACTTAAATAATAGTATAGTATATTATTCTTATATAGGTATTATAGTATTTATATCTTATATCTTAGGATAGTGAAGTTTCTATTATATTATTATATAGTCTCTTATTAGTGTTATTATTAGTTAAGATATTATTGTTATTATCTAAATTATAATAGTTAAAGGGATATTATTTAGTATTATTGAATTTTATCTAGCCAGTCCTCTAGTTTATTATTAGATTTATTTATACTAGTTATAAATAACCTAAAATAAGACTATAACTTATATATAGAATAATATTAAAGTCAATTCCTTAATTATAATTATTAACTATAACTTTAAGATAATTGATCTTGCGATTAATATAGTCTTAGTTATAGTGGAATACAGTTCCTTTAAGATTGCCCATAATATAAGGTTCTTTCTTATTCTTTTATATTAGCTTTAATTTATTTATTACTTATAGGTAAATATAATTAAATTCTATATTATTATCTACTAATATAATAAGCTAGTTTCCCTTAATTTTCACTTATATTTTAAAGTATTATTTCTTTATTATAGTAATATCTATTATAGTATTTAGAGCTTTTATTAGGAAATCCACTCCTCTAACTCTATCTATCTATAGCTCTCTTATAGAGAGTGATCCTAGTTTTTTATCTATAACTGGATCTTTTTATACTAAATTTAATCTTCAATCTGTCCTTTAATATAAGTCTGAAAATTAAATTCTTTATTAATTATCTTCCTGAAATAAGTATAAATTATACTATTTTCTATTTTATATTTAGGGTATTATCTTTTTTAATAATCTATAGGGAATTCCTCTCTATACTCACTAATTAGGAATAGTATAAATATCTATGTCTTTTTTCCCTTATATTTAGATTTTATCAATCCTATTAATAGTCCTAGATCAGATCTTAATATCTATAATAGCTATTCTATTTCTTTATCTAGATATTATTAATAGATCTTGACTTTAATATAGATTTTACATTCTCTATATTTATAGTTATCTGATTTATAGAGTCCTTTGATATATTATTATAGGAAGTGTTAAGATTTATATTCAAGAACTATAAGTCTAAACTTAGGGTATCTATCTATATACTTATAGTAGTTAATATCTTCTATGAGATAGACTTATTAAATAGGTATTCCTAATACTCTTAGAGAATAGTAATTATAATTTTATTTCTCTTTAAGGTAATAATTATACTGTAGGTAATAATATAAGATCTATAAGATCTTACTATAGTTTTCTATATCCAGGTATAAACTTAGGTTATCTATGAATTTTCCTCTAGGTTTTTTAGGGGTTATTAATGTTTCTTTGTATTCTATTATTTATAGGTAGATTATTTCTTATTATATAGGTTTTTATTATTTTCTAATTAGTTATTAATATATATTTCCTTTATTATTCTAATTTCTAATATTATTTTTATCTGTGGTTATATTATCTTACTATTATTATTTATTACTTATAGATGGAAAGTAGTTATATATTTAGCTATATCCTCTAATATTATTATTATAGGGGTGAGTTTATCCTATAGGGTTATATTTTTATGACTATTTGTCCTAGTCCTATTATGAAAGCTAGTTAATTTTATTCTTATCTATAGGGAGTCTTTTTCTATAGGGATTATTATAATCTTTATTATTTAAATCTAAATAATCTTCCTAGATAATATAGACTTTATTATCTTCTTTAGATAATATATTCTATACCTATAAGTAATCTACTTAAGTATTATAATTATCTAGCTATCTATCTAGAATTATTTCTTTATATTAAGGTAGAAGTGTTTTTCTATTATATTATTATGTTATTATAATTATCTATACTAATTATTTTATTAATTTAATATATAGTATATCTAGTATTAATATTAGGATAAACTTATCCTTTATTAAGGTATTTTCATAGAGATAGGGAAAGTGTTTTTTCTTAAGGTAATTATTATAATTATCTCTTTATAGCTCTCTTATTACTTATATAAGTCTAAGGTTTGGGGATTTAACTTCTATATTAACTAGTTCTTTCTCCATTTTATATAATTTAATACTAGATAATATTAACTATCCTGGTATTATACTAGTATAATTATAACCATTTTAGGTTATTATGATTATATATATATAGATTATTATTTCTTATTATTAAGTGGAGTTAATTTATTATCTCTTAGATATTAGGATAAAAGTTTATTTTTTCTGTGGTTATCTATAATCTTATAAGTAATATCCTTTCTTATTATAGTTATAATAGGTAATATTCTTTTTATCTCTAAGCTTATATTATTATTATTATATTATACTAAGTTCTATAAATCTAGCTTAAGTCCTATAGGAAGTGTTATCTCTATTTCTAGAGTTATTTCCCTACTAGTTATCTTTTTAAGGTAATACTTTAGGGTACCATGGGTTTTAAGTGGTATTTCATCTTCTATACTAGGTCTTAGCTTTTTCCTATTATTATTTATACTATTTACTATTGACCTTAATTATTATAATAATATATTTAATAAGAGTTTTAGGGTAATTAGCTTTATAAAGCTCATCCTTAACTTTCTCTTTAAGTCCTTAATAGAAGATTTCTATAAGGATATTATTATCCTATCCTAGTTTTATAGTAACTTATCTAAATATAATGGAATAGAAAGCAGTAAAATAAGTTTATTTAATTAAGTAGATCTATATAATTACCTTTCTTTCTTTATCCTCTATTCTAAATTATCCCTTAATAGCTTCTTTAAAGTTATCCTATTTAGTAAAGATATTAATTATATTTTAATTTTAATTTATTTTATTATTTTTAAGGAAATCCTATATAATTAATAAAAACTATATTTTAGTATTACTAATTAAGAGATTATTAATATATATAAATTATAATTCCACTAATATTAAGTATTATAGATAAAAACGGAAATATACTTTTATTCTAGTAAAGAATAGTATAATATCACTTAATATATTATTAAATAATTTAGGTTAAGAGGATTTGAAAGTCTTCTCTAAATTATATTTATATATAGTAAATAGTATAGTCTAGTTAGGCTAATTATTAATCCTATTATTAAATGTATATATAAGATTTTATAGCTAATATACTTCNANTANTATNTTAGTATTANTAGATAGGNTTANATATATANNTANNANTTCTNNANTATATANAGTAANCAGATTANATACTAGTCTANATATTATAATANTATATTATTATTNANTNNTAANTATNCTAAATAAGAGCTATTAATATATAATAATNATACTAATAATCTATAATATACTAGANTATAGGNTAGNTTAAAGNCTATTTTCCTAAGAGATAAANTATAGNGTTTATATTAATAATAANANTCAGNGTAAACTTATNTTATAANNTTATATATAATAATANTNAATTAGCTTAGTAGTATAGTGAGTTAATATAATTAAGGTAATTAGGTTATATTAATAGCTAGAGAGCTGTATATCTAGGATATATATATTCTAATTAACTATATACTAAGTGAATTGTAGTGTCAGGGATCCTGTGATCTAGGATTAAAAGATCTGGATTGTGATAATCTAATTGTAATGATCTAATAGGATTAGTTAAAAATTATAGGTATTATAATTCTATTAGTCCTGACTGCCTATCTATGATATGGACTGTGATATTAATTAATTTCCTTAATCTTTTTATTTAGATTAATAGAATTTAGAATAATTATATATTAATTTAGTTAGAAAATTATAGATTTCTAAGAATAATTTATTATATATATTATCTCTAATTATCTTATTAGGATACTAATTATTCTTTTATATTAGGAATTAAGAAAGTAATTTTATTCTTAAACTTGTTTTTCTCTGGAAATTTATATAACCTTATTATTTCTTAGAGAAATTATTATAGAGTTTATTATATATAAGAATATTTTAACTAATTTAGACTAATAATATATTATTATTAATAGGTATACTTAATTAGTTAATCTAATTATTATTTCCTAGATTAAGTTTAGAATATCTATCTAATAGGATATATTAAATTCTTATTCTAAGAGAAGACTAATATTTATATTAAATATTATCTATATACTAATAATAGCTTTTACTAATATTAGTTTCCTATCTTTATACTCAGGTAAATAGATAATAAAAGTTATTTATTTTTTAGTATAGCTTATTCCTATACCTTTAAGTTTTATCTAGAGACTTTTATTTACAGATATATCTAGAAAGAAGAATAATATTTTCTATAAAATAACTAATCTAATAATCTTAGAATTAAAATAAATTTCCTATCTAGCCTTTCTATAAAGTCTAGTCTATATTTAGATCTAGAAATAAATATATTATACTAGAAATCTTAGTCCTAAGGCTATTTCTACTAGGATATACTTAACTATTAATAATAATAGAGAATTATTCTAAGGGAGGAAAGTAATATTATTATATATTAATTTCCTATTATTAATATCTAGAATAAAACTAATATATTCTATTTATAATATAATAATAATAATCTCTTAGATAAACCCATAGAATTCCTCGATTCTAAGTATTATTAGATTATCTATTTCCTTCTTATTAAAAATCTTATTATCTATAAAACTCACTATCTTTATAATATAATCTTCAGTTAGAGGATAATCTTATTTACTAGCTATTAATACCTATTTTAATATTTCCTTAAAGAAATAAACTTTATCTTAATTATCTATTAAGATATTCTTAACTATATAATTAATATAATTTCCCTATAGAATATTATTAAGATATATATTTCCTTATTAGAAAGAGGAAAATTAATATATTAATAATAACCTAAATATACCTAAGATTACTCAATCAGATTATCCTAATAATATCTTAATTAATATTTAATTAGGAGGATTAATACCTAGAATCCTAGATATAATTAGAATTTATAAATATAGAATTAATATTATAGATCTATAAATATTCCAGGTAAAATACTAATTTCTATTATTATAACCTCTAATTAGGATATTATATAATTATTCTAGGATCTTAATAGACCTTATTATACCTAGCTAGATAGAGCAGAAAATACTTAAATTTAAATAAGAGAGTATATTTTATTTTTATCCGGATTTATTTATCTAATCTTTAAGATTTTCTTTAATAATTATATAATAGAGATTTAATATTATATTTATATATTATTATAACAGAGGTTCTAAGGATAAGACCGAGAAGGCTTAATAAGGAACCTCAGTCAGAATGGTTTCGACTCAGTATCTTAAAAGGCACACCCCACTTCTTGAAGAGATGCGGGGTAAGCTTCAGTCTTATTACAATCTTGAATATACCTTTACTCTGCTTGACTATCCTATGATTACTAGATATTTCCCTAGTGATTATCTTACCACTATTACAATTATTTAATTTATTAGAGGAATATTTATAATAGAATTAGGACTATTAGTTTTTTATATAGAGAACTATCTAATTTAATAAAAATAATTAATTTTAATTATATATTATTATATCTAATTATAATAAATTAATATTTTATCTAAAATATCCAGGTATAGAAGTCTACCTAATTATAAATATCTTACAGAATATACCTTAATTTATTAAAAGACTATAAGATAATATTAATTTATATTTAGAATTATTCTTTAAGTAAATTATATTAATATCTAAGTCTAATAATTATATTTATATAGATATTCTACTAGATATTATCTAGATTATTATTATACTAATTAAGAATAGATTCTAAGAGAAATTATAAGATATTTACTATTAATAGTATTTTATATTCTAATCCTCTAATTATATATTAAATCAGGGTATTATTAAAATATTTTACTTATTAATAAATAACCTTAATATTATCTATAATAATATTATCAAATTATTTATTATAGATTCCTAAAACTAGAATTATTTTACTTCTTCTAGCTAGAAGTAAATATAGATATTATTTATATTTATAAGAATAGATTATATATTATCTAATAGTTATTAGAATTATTTATTAATTATAATAATTATTAGAGATATACTAATTATTAGACCTAGAAATAGGATTATTTATTAATTATAATAATTATTAGAGATATACTAATTATTAGACCTAGAAATAGGATTAGAGATCTATTAATTAATATTTATAGTAGAAGATATAGACTTATATAATTATTATTCCCTATAAAAAGATTAAGTAATTCTTAATATTATAATCTTATATTAACTAGAAAGTCTAATTATATATTAATTAATTCTATATTAATTATAATTATTAATAGAATAAGTGAATTTCTATTTAATATTATTATTCCTATTAATATTAATTATAATCTTTTTAAAGGATTTTATTTTCTTTTAGGAATTAATTATATTTATTAGGATTTTCTAAGTATAATAGATTTTATATTTAAACTTTTTAATTATTTTTAGTATAGGAATCTTAGTTTTATATTAATAAAGATAGAGCTAAATTATTAATTATTTACTAATAAAATCTATCTTTATTTTACTATCTAGAATCTTTATAATTTTAAGGGGTTTTTATCTCTAGATTAAGAATTTAGTTATTAAATTATTCTTAACTTTTAGAAGGGAATAGCTAATCTTAATTAAATTATTTATTTTAATTAGGATTTTCTTTTCTTTTTTTTTATCTTAATTTCTTAAATCTTAGATTTCTTATCTAGGAATATATTTATAAGGTATTTATTATTATTATAAATATAGTATTTAAAGATCTTATTATATATATTTTTATAATTTTTATTTCCTTTTTCCTTATCTTTCTTTTAGGATTTATCTTTTTATTAAAATTAGTTTTTAATTTAGTTTTTAATTAAGGGAGTATCCTTTAGGAATTATTTAGGAATCTTTTTAGATTTCTTTAAATTGAAAGGATTTTATTTTTTCTTTTATTTTTATTCTCTCTTAATTTCTTAAATTTAAATAATTAATATAATTATTTCCTCCTAATCTTAGAAGATATTTATATTATTCTAAATATTAATTAACTTTTATAGGAAGGATAATAATTTTATATAAAAAGAATATATTCTTTTTTCTTTAAGTATTAGAGGATTATATTTCTTAAGAAAATTAAAATAGAGATAAAAGTTATAGGGGGATTAATTCTCTTTTTATTTTATATTTTTTAAGTTTATTATAATAGATAATTCTTAATTTCCTAGATCCTTAATTAAATTAAGAGTTTATTTCTTAAAATAATCTAAATCCCTTTTAAAATTTATTTAAGTTTTCTTAAGTTTTTTCTTTAAATACCTTATCTATTTATTTTAGGCTTTTAATTTTATATTATTAAGAATTAATATAATTTTTATATAGTTTTTTTTATATTTTCTTTAAGTATTATTAAAAACTTATTAAAGATTATTAAGCTAATTATTTTATTTTTAAATTATTATTAGTATTTTAAGTATTATTAGGTTTTTTAGTTTATATTCCTAGATAGAGAAATTAGAATTAAAATTAGTAGAATTTTAATAATATTTTATTTAGTATCTCTATATAGGGAATAAGAAATATTAAGGAAAACCTTCTTATATAAATATTAAAAGCTTATTAACTTCTATTTAAAGCTTTTTAAATATTTATAATGTTTTAATTTAAGTCTTTATTATTTCCTACTATTTCCTAATATTTTAAATTATATTTAATTCTTTAATTATATTTATTAGATTTTATATTAATTCTTTTTCTTTTTTAATTATAGATCAGTTAATAAGTTAGATATTATTATCTTCTTCTCTATTAGATCTACTTAAGGTCTTAGTATTATATATATTTCTATTCCTAAATAGATTAAGAATAGAGTGAGTTGATCTTAATATTATTTTAACTTTAGATAATTATAAGAGAAGTTTTAGAATATAATAATAATAAAATAATTATTAGGGAAATATTTAGTAATTATAGGATAGTTAGATAGGATAAAGGTATATTTAAGATTATAATAAGATTAAAGCTTATTCTATATCTTTTTAAGAAGTAAGATATATTTTTTAAGATATTAAATTAAAATTATTCTGATTGAGGTTCCTTATTAAGTTTTCTTAGTCTTATCCTTAGAATCTCTATTATATATAATTTATAAATTCTTAGAATTATAATTATAATTTTATTATAGATAATCTATAAAACTAGGAATATAATTCTAATCAATGGTCTAGTACTTTTCTCCAGGCAGGGAAAAGCAGCCAATGCGAACGAACACAAAGGAGCCACTGATTCTCGAAGTACGCATCTTAGCATCCGCGTGGTTGCCAACACTGTACAATAATACCAATGCCTCAGGCGTAGAGCATGATGAGCCCCTTAAGTGATCTTCCTCTAGATCATTCATTTAACTC